>CAAKHD010004669.1:13098-55088 GCA_901007705.1 Fistularia tabacaria
ACGTGTGCTCTTCCGATCTTTATTGCTGTTGATATTGTCATTATTGTCATTATCATAAGTAGTAGTAGTAGTAGTAGTGGTAATAGTAGTTGTAGTTATAGTAGTCACATTTTTTATATTGCTATTATGATAAAACAATCAACTTGACTTCCCCTAAACCTCATGAAAGTTTGCAGATTTTTCAGGGTTGATGAAAATTTAGGTTAAATGTTGCACTCAACTCAAACTTCAACTCAAACTCAAAATTGCCTCAACAATGCACCTCCCAAGCACAATTCACCTGGGTGTGAATGCTTGGTATGCTGGGGATGCTTAACTAGTCCAACAAAGAATTTATGCCACAATGCTAGTATAGATATACAGATGTTTTTCCATTTCAAAATATCTAAAACTTAAAAAAAAAAAAAGGGGGGCACAAAATTGATGCAGTTTGGGAAGTATAGTGACGGACATGAGGTTTTAAACAGCAAAAAAAAAAAAAATCCACCGTGTACCAGTCTACTGTCAGCAGCTACTTACATCATATACATTTCAGTTGCAGCATTTTTCAGCCCAGGGATAAAAGAGGCTTGGCTCTGCTCAGTCAGCCATTTGAGCATGCCTGCAATGATTTGCTTTGCGGATATGGGGGGAGGGGCGACTACCACGACGAAGCAAGCTGCGTGGGATTACAGACTTCATCTAAATTCCCTACTGCATTGTCTTCCTGTTTTGATGACCTACTTGTAATCAGTGACTACCAACACTGCCTCCTGTAATAAAACAGCCAAATTATGTGTCGGATGGTTGTGTCAATGAATGTTAAATTAGAGATATCTTGATCTCATTTCTAAATATTTGAATGTATTGTCGATCTGAAATAAACACAGATGGACCACCAGAAATATATTCCATAAATAAGAGCTCCACAACAGATCCTGCCTTTCTTATTTCTTCAAGTCTTAACTTTGAGCCAGAGCGGAAAAAAACAAAACAAAAAAAAACACATTTACATACATAAATTGAGGCATATTATTGTACTAACCAAGGTGTCCCGGGAGCGGTAGAGGAGAGTGTGGGCGAGGCAGAGTTGGAGATGTGGTAGTCAGGATCAGACTTTTCCTGTTGTTTGTACGACAACTATGACGAAAAACAGAACATGATGATTAGTGTAAACATGTGCAGGTATTATATTGATGTGTTATATAAGTATTGTATCTGCACAGCTGTGTGCACAGCTGCTACAGATGCAAATGTTGTTCTCAATGGATAAGCACAAAGACCTTTTTAAGATCCGTAGGATATCAAAAAGGAATGGAAGGGAATCGATTAGAAATGAAAAGGAATACTTTAAAACAAGATGAGAGAGAAAAAAGTAGGAAAATTGAAAAGATGGTGACAAAAACCAGGGACAGAAAGATAAATGAATGACCCATGAATCATAAGGCAGAAACGGCCTTTCCTCGAACCCCCATCACTTTTTATAACTCTGTGATTAAAAGTAGTGGATACAAATTTGCATTTAGACTCATCATGATATTACTTTCCAAAATACACTTTTATACAAATGGCAACCACCTGTGCTGCAGTTTGACATGACAACAAGGCCTCGAAAAGGGCACTTTGGTTTCAAAGGCTGTATCAAATTCACATAAACCAAGTAACAAAGACCAGAAAACAATTGAACAGCAAGCAGCTCTATCTCTTCATCGGTGACTGTCTGGATGCCCCTGTATCCTCATTCAGCATGCTGTCGTATGGACTCGCATGTGAGCATGATGCACCGCCTTCACACATTCACACTCAAACACTCTTGCAGTGTAGAGATGTGTAATGACTGAGGAGGGACGACACAGTGATCTGATGATTACCTCAGTGAGAGACACTGGCTATAAAAGGAAGCCTGAGAAACTGAAATGCCGACACCATTTAAAAAAATAGATCCAACACAAGTGTTTCCAATTTGGATTGGATTTTGCATGAATGAAAAAAAAATAACCAGAGAGCATCCATGACACAAGCGAATTATAACAGAAATGTAAGAACTTACCAATGTTGTTCTATCATCCCACCCATTTTAGACCATAGTTTGATTGTACTTGTTAACACAATAAAGGTTTCATGTAAAAATAAGCTGGTTTAATTGACTAATTTTGAGTGAAATGTGAAAAAATGAATACACATTTAGATAAATATCTCAAATGATTAATATTTCTTAAATATAAGAATTATCTTTTTTTAAGATCATTTCACTGCTCTGTTAAGGGTATGATGTGATTGCAACATTGACCTGCAGTGGATTTAAAGCTTGCAAAATATGACCATATGCCTGGGGAATATGAACGATCTAGACTTTTTGGGACAATATATATTACAACAGTTACCCGTCCACACTAGTTACAGCTACCACACTGTGTGTCAGCATTTACAGCGGTATTTTCAAATATAAAAAATTGCCACAGGAATTTTATTGTATTTGCCAATCTGATTATCATTTGTCAATGTCAATATGCCAATGTGGCATATTTGGGTACAATAAGGCAATTAATTGCTATTGTGCAGTTAGACACTCTGAACTCAATCCATTATACTGCAACATTGCTCTACAGGTATAACCTTAAACCAATTTCCATGTTACATACTGGTACTGTCACTGCAGTGATGCCATGGTGACAAAACCTGGCCTTTGGCTGTTCATTGTGTAACGACTCATCTTAATGGAAGTATGGACTCTGTTTTTGATTGATGAAGCTCATCCTCTCCAGCTGCCACTATTTCCCTTTCTGTTGACAGAAGACTAAATGGAGGAGGGGCACGGAAATAGAAGGGAAATATCATTCTTGGATTACAGATCCTCATTACACTGATGTTGGTTGGCTGAAGCACAGTATTTTGTCTGGATTTTTCACAGCTTGGAGATTAAACACCATTGTTATTCAGACCCAGTTGAAGTGCACAGATACTCAGCAATGTTTATTTATTCATACAGCTTAGCTGATGACAGCTTAGAAAAGAGGACATGTTTGGGAAGTTATTGATTGGGCATATGGGACAGGTTACTGGACCAGCGTAATCGATGGTGCATCATGGAGGCTTCAAGGCTCGGCTGTATGGATGGAGGAGGACGTTGTTGTTCAAAACCTGTCATGAATCTTCAGAATTGGTCAGTTCTTCTTGAATCTTACCTTAATGAGTTATTGCCCTGGGATTGGCTGGAGCATACATTCGTTTTGGAGACAAAGATGGTCCAACCGAACTGTTCATATGCTCTTGAGAAGTTCTCCAAGAAGGTCTGATTGTCATCTGGTGTGTGAGCTGGAGCACTGTTTTTAGCATATTGGGGGTTCTGTGACTTTGGTGGAAGCAAATCTGTCAGTGCATTCATCTATCTCTGTTTCTACTCTCCAGTTATGATAAATAAATAAATGAATAAATGAATAAATGAATAAATGAATAAATAAAGAGGTCTGACTTATCATGACTCTAAGCTTCAGGTCTTGTGAAGGATGGGACTCATAATCCAGTCTGGTTCTATGTTTGTTATTTTGGTGAAACCAGGTATGGTGGCATTGCTTTGTGTATCCATCCAACAGTCTCGACTGCAGCCTCTACCATTACAGTTGTTATGAGTCCCGCTTATCAGTCGGTTGTGGTGATGGAGTAGTTGCTGTCTGTTGGCCTTGGCTAGTTACTGCATATGCTGCTGAAACCATAGGGTCATGAAATACCTGGGTGTCCAGTTTGTATCCTGTTGGCTATCAAGTTTATGGATGTTTGCAAATTTGTATCTTGAGCTTATACAGTCAGAAACAGTGGATAGTCAGGAAGTTCTTTGGCCCTGGCATTGATTGGGTGGTGGCAGCATTATTCCTGTGTCATTAACAGTAGGATGTTGTTACACAACGAACAGCCTAAGGCCAGGTTTTGTCACTGTGACATCCCAGCAGTGATAGTACCAGTATCTTCCATGGAAACAGATGTTCTATGGACCAATGTTAAGATAGCAGGTGCATTCACGTAGTTGGTTTTGGCTTGGGAGCTGAAAAACACGTGTTTTATATGAGTACTCTTTGTTAAAAGGCTAAGAAAGAGGAGTCTGTTGTCATTCCGGTTCCAATTTCATTGGTTACCAAGCTAATAAAGATAGCGATGTCCGATGTTAAGCCATTCTTTCATGGGCTTTTGCTGTGGTGGGTATTGGGATTCTTCAGTAGGCCTGCACAGTCACAGAAGTGCAACCCCTCTGCAGTGTGGCCACAGGTCACAAGGAGAGTACCCACCACACTAATGCCACCGTATGTGCACTTTGGAGACTAGGGGCTTCCCACCTGCTGAGTAAGCCCCAATTGCCAACTCTTGCCCTAACCCTAACCCTAACCCTAACCCTAACCCTAACCCTAACCCTAACCCTAACTCTGCAGATCTTGTCTTGGGAAAGGGATGAAAAGAAGGGTAGAGGAAAACTAGCCTTAACAAAAGTTTGTTTCTAGGTGCTCCATGGTTCGCCAGTACCTGGCCCAAACACTTGGTCCATCATCATTCGCTGTCGCAAGCCGTGGTGAGACAGGCAGCTTCTTAGTGGCTTATTGCAGTGGGCAAAATTTGACCCACCGGGTGCTGCCCTTCTTCTACCTGTCTGTATAAGCAGCCGTAGGGATTTTCAGTCTTAATGCTTCATTCGGTCACTCCCCTGGATCCTTACTGCCATGGGGGGAACATTGAAGGTCCCAGCAGCATCACATTCATGTTCATTAAGTCAAGAAAGGCCTCCACTGCGACAAGGTGGGGAAGGAAGTGGGCTACCTCATATTATGATCTGATGGATATGAATGAAGACATCACCTCGGTATATTGTGCTTGGTGTGTGAACAGAATGCAGGGAAAACACTGCTGCTCTTACATATCCAGACAAATACGAGTCATTATTCCCCGTATGCTGTCATACTTTGTATTTTTAACAGCGGGGGCAAGATGTACAACTGATAATAACCACCCCTTATGACCTCCCCCTTGCAGTGAGATTAGATGTCACACATAACTGAAGGTAAGGTTGAAAGAATGATAAAGAAGAATGTCAAGACTACAGAAAGAAAAAGAGAGGTATCAATGAATGAATTATTTTCTATCTCAATGATGATTGCTAGAGTTCATGTAAATACAGGATGAAAGAAAACTAGCTTAAATAGAAAAGAGCTAATACTGACAGTTCAAACATTTTTCAAAGGTTTCTCTCTTCCTTTTTTAAACATGTTCCTTAATGATTCTAAAACCCTATGCAGTGGAGGTGCAGGAGAGATGTTCTCTTCATATTGCCAATTTATTAGAACAATTCAATTTCACTCTTAAACTAAACTTTCAAAACGTCCAGGAAAATAGGGCAGGACTGGACATTTTCAGGTTTTATTTGCGCAATAGTCATCATCACCTACCTTGATCTGACCTTTAAAATCCAACTCCATGTAAGCCATGCCGTCACACTGCTCATCTAACCTTTATTCTATAAATCATTTACAATCATCTCTCAAAAAAAAAAAAAAACAATAACCACTGAGAGCTGACTGGTGAAGCATATTAAAGCAGAAATGTTTAAAAATCATGTCACTTTCATTTTGCAATGTCAGGGTCAAATTCCAGGCATGGCTCCAGGACTTTGCCTCAGTTTCTCAGTCTTAGTTGAGGGTTCGAAACTCTGTCTAATATGAAAGCAAGTTGGAAGAATGAAGCCTTTGATGCAAGTTGCTGGAGTTTTCCCTTCACTGTGGCTGAGCTACTGCTTATATGGAATATAAGTTAAAGACGAGTCAAGCCAAATATCTCATTCGCACTCAAAGGATCAGCATTATATATGTGTGTATACATTACAGTTGTTGTGTGACAAACTGTGTTATGATGTCCTAATATCACATATGCTTGGAAGAGGAGTTGAATTTGTCTGATAATTGTTTTGTAAGTGACACATATGCTGTTAAACATCACAGTTCTTAAATATGATTAACTCAATGAACCTCATGTCACTAAAGAACGCACAAAACATGGATTCTATTTCTTTATGTTCTCGATTTTTCCACGATAATGCACAGAAAAATAACTTTTTCAGATGCACCAGACGGCTAAAAACAAGGCCTTGTCACAAATGTTTGAAGAAAGTAAAAAAAACGCTTTCTACTTTATCTGAGCTGTTGAAAGCTATTCACAGCAGCAATGATCATCAAAGAGCTCATTTAATGCTGCAGGGAATCCTGTATTCTCATAAGTGCTCCACTGCAAGAGGGGATCTGCGAGGGATATGGTGGATATGGGAGACGATCAAAGAGAAGAGGGGTCTATAATTGCTCTTCAGAGGAGACGAAAGATCGTGTCCTATACAGGGATGTAGGACCTGGGCAAAGCTTGACAGAAGAGTCTCTACATACCACTGATCTTTTGTTTGCTCAGAATTGGTCGAGTATGGTGACTTACTCATTTCAGAGCAAGTATTTATCAATTAGAGGTTGAGAGTTTGGCTGAAAGTGCCTTCAACTGTCTCTTTCATGAGTATGTGTTTGGGGTGAGCCCAAGAAGCTCAAAAACAAATTAGAAATGTTGAAGTCATCCCAAAATTCCTTTTCACATCCCAACAGATGATTCAGTGAGCTGGTGTTATAATCTTTGTTGCAAGTTCATAACATAACGTTATACCACAAAATTCTCGTGTTAACCTAAATATTTTTGTAGACAACTAGGCTTTTAAGATACAAACAAACTTGGGGTTTAGGGCTCTTACCCTTTCAGAAAGCCCCTGGAATGGATTCAGTCACAATCTAAATGTAAAAATTCTGACTTTCCAATGAATTTTCATGTGGTGCATATTTAAATGGGAATGGGAAATTTCAAGCCATTGATTTTTTTTATAGATCTGGTTTTGTGTTTCTGATAGCTCCATAAACACAATCTCTGGCCCTCCTGTAGTACTCAAAGAAGACTAGGGCATAGGGTTAGCAGTAAATCCATAGTTGAGTAGCACAGTCATCACAGTGGCTACTAGCTTAGTGTCAGTTAATATATTAAATTACTGTTTATGGAAATGTGATTTGTTTTTTTAATGTTAATAGTAAAACGTCTTATTTGTATTAGTATCGGTCAGAATAAAGAGGAACCACAATAAACTTCAAAACACCGTTTTTTTAGTGAGGATATTGGTATTGTTTCTTTTACAGATAAGGACAAGCACAGGGGACCTACATGTTTAGTTTAAAGCTTACAAATTTGCTTTTTGAAAATTAAAACTACTGCTGAAGTAGTAGGTCCCCATGGTGGTGCAGTGGCTGGTGTTGCCACCTCACAGCTAAAAGGAAATGAATTGAATTTGTCTGGGCCTGCGTCAGCAAAGGTTCTCTCCAGATTTTCCAATTCCCTCTGACGACCCAAAAAACATGCAGTAGTTTAACTGAAGGTAAAATTTCCCAGGTGTGAGACACTGAATGGTGTGGTACGTCTCTATGTGTAGCCCTGTAATTTACTTGCAACTGGCACAGGGTGAATCTGGCCTCTTGGCCAATGTCAGCAGGTATTGGCTCCAGCCCTAGCGCTACCCTGAGCAAAGAATAATCTGTATAGACATTGAATGAATAAATACAAATTGCTGCTGAAAGCTGTAGCTATGAAGCTATTGCTTGACCTGATACTTCCTGCAACTTGTGGACAAAACTGTCAGAGCCATCCAATGAGTATTGAAGTGAGCGGTTTAAATCACCCAACGAGGAAACATGCATCAGAAAAGTGATGTATTGGAAATAGTAACTACGACTGAAAAAATGTGATTTTGTGATGAAATAGACTTATTTTAAATATTCATGGGTCAAACATATAGTTAAATGTCAAAAAAAATTCAGAACTCTGGAGTGAAAAGTACGTGTTTTCTGTCTATTTTCAGCTGCCTCATACAGACGGATTTGGAGCATTCAAAGTTTTTATTATCACATGCACTGCAAGGCAACTTGTTTTCTTATCCAGTGAAATTCATAGTTTGCAGTCAGCAGTGAGAGCCAGATAGTGTAACTAGATGGTAGAAGAGACACAAGTAACTTCATAGAGACATAATATGAATAAAAGCACAATAAAGGGAAATGAGTGAATGATGCAGTAGAAATATAAACATTGGTATTTAACATGTGCTAATTATTGAAAGGTAAATGTCACACGCAGAAAGCCCATGAATATTCTGAGGTAGTTCATGGCTGCTTGACGACTACTGTGCTATGGCAGCAATGAGCGTGCAAATTAAACATGTGCAAACTGAAATATAAACAGTCGAACACAGCTCAAGTGTGCAAAACAGTCACGT
Source organism: Fistularia tabacaria (assembly GCA_901007705.1). NCBI lineage: Eukaryota > Metazoa > Chordata > Actinopteri > Syngnathiformes > Fistulariidae > Fistularia > Fistularia tabacaria. The sequence goes on from CAAKHD010004669.1 coordinate 21,401, forward strand.
GATGCTAATTGTTCTAAGGCAGAATGTAGTTGTAAACTCTTGTCAGATTTGTGAGATTTAAAAACATGAACCTGCAGTTGACATCAAGAAATATTTGAACAGTAATGCCTAAACAATTTCTCAGTAAGTGAGTGCAGAAAGGGAGCATTGAAAGCAACAACGAAAGGAAAACAACAGGACAAGCATGACAGTAAAATAGAAAAAAAGAAGTGATGCTGAATGAGCCAGTAAAAGCTAGGATGTCCTTAAGTGTGTCTTGCATGCTCATGTAACCCTGCTGAGCTGGTCTCTAATGGAAGAGCAGACACAGCTTTTACCCCAGGGCCCAGCACTCTCGTAACTCAGCCTCTCCCTCCTTTTACACAGTTGCCTTTTTCCTCTCCTATTTCCAAAAGAACCTTTGGAGAAAACTGTTGACAATATTTTGGATGATTTTATATAGCCGAACATATTTTCGGAGTATTTAGCCAACTTCCCACTTAATTTAACAGCCATTTAAGATGCACTGAAAACAGTTCTAATGGGTTAATAGTAGTATTAGGAATGTTTTATATAGGAATGTTTTAATCTGAGTTCACAAAGTCGTTAGCACAAAGGAGCATCATGCAAAGGTTTTTTTTTGGGAAATGTGACTTTATGAGTTTACTGACTCCATCACAATCCGTATGGAACTTGTTCATTTGAAATACAATCTGAATTTCATCTGCAGATGGTGGTAATTCTGTTTCTTGCACAAGATAAAAAGTGTTACTAATTATTCTAGTCAAGAAAAAAAATCTCTTGAGACTATCAGACCCCCCCCCCCTAAAAAAAAAACAATTTAGCCTCTGTGTGACTTCTATTGTGCCTGTTATCATTCACATATCACCTAAGAGGATTAACCAGACTGCCTGTCAACTGATGATTTACTGTTTTACATGAATGAATTTAAATCCATGTAAAGTAAACAAAAGGGCTGTTTACTTATGCAATGGCAATGCAGCTGAAATGAGGAGTGTAAAACGATTAGTTTAAACCTGTTCTTGCAACTTTTCTGTAAGCCTCCTTTTTATAAAATTCTGACCTTCTAAAATAAGCTAGTGCCCAGTCAACTCAAATTGAAATAAATTTTCAGAGCTCTGTGAAATAAAGGGGACATCACAAATCCTTATTCACAGCCAGTATATCATCAAAATTATTTTCAAACTCTAACATTAGGTTATTTTCACATCATCTAATTTAAAGAGTCCAAGTCGCATGCTTTCACATACGATTGTGCCTGCTGACATTGACCTTTCAAATGTGGAGCAAGAAAAAAAAAGCATTTTCTCTAAGTCAGGCTTAATTAACTCTTTCCAGAAACCCACTGCCTACTCTGCCGCACATAAGTGCAAAAGTGAGCAGCGATGCAGTCGTCTTGCTGCCAGTGAAGGCCACTTTGTATTGTCTATGGTCCACGTTGTTGAAAACTAGCTGAAGGATATGGTAGAATGATGTGAGAAACTAGGCTTGAAACTCTGAGAGGTATAATCCCACTTGTCATGTGCCATATTCCAAAAGTGGAACTGCTTTAGCTTAGGACAACAATACAATTTAGATCTGATTGTCCCAAAAGTGTTAGCCAAGCAGTGCCTGGAAAAGGCCATGTCTGGCACCCCCTTAGTACATCAGAACATGTGCCATGTTGTACCCCCTGATTCATTTAGAAAGAAGCAGATCCCTGAATCCCTGTAGAATGTCATTACATTGCAACACTGAACTGTTGAACTTTTCTGTGTGTGTACGTGTGTGTGTATACGTGCATATGTGTGCCTGTGTGTCTCAGAACCAAAGAAGAGACTGAATGAGGGAGAGAGACTGATTTAGAGTGGCTATGTAATTTAGAGAAAAACAACAAAAGTTTGCAAGGGATTTTAGGTCATTTTCTGAAGGCTAGGTGCCGGGGTAAAGAACATAATTGAGTAACTGTGTTTCGTTTCCTGTGCTTTGTACTCAAATAACTGGATGCAGTTAAAAGCCTTACTGCAGGCTATGGAGAGGGGAGTTCACGGAGGTTAGTCTATCTAGAGAATTACGAAATAATGGACAAGGTCATATGAGTCTAGAGGAAGAAAACAGAAAGACAGTAGATATAGTGAAGCTGTTTGAAGAAATAGAGCCATTTTTGTTTACATTTGAGAGGGGAGGGGGTAATTTACTGATTGAAGTGAAAACAAGCTAATCATAATTACTCATAAAAATTTGTTTTTGCCAGATTTAATTATCTCTGGGCAGTACTAAGTAGTACTGTGCTATTCTCTGTGGCTTGTGACAGTGTTTTTCATTTAGGTTGCCGTTCATTTGTCTTTTTTTTTTACGAGGCACTACAAAACATCTTCGAGCAAAGCTGCAGTGAATAATTATCTAAGGCAAATCTCTAATTCCCTGTAACGTCAAAAATGGGCTTCAATATTTTCAGGTCTCAGAAGTTATATTTCTATTTCAAAATTAATTAATCAATGCTATCGTGCACTTTTAACATGATCACACTTTTTTCATTTCGTAAAAAAAAGCTGTTTAACACAAAGTTGCATCATAATCATATCCATTTGAAGACAGCCGTGAGAGAACACATTGTTTACTTCAACAGAGTGAACCCATCAAATATCCTGGTTTGGTTTGTTTGACACATTAGCAATAAGTAATATTAAGTATTCAACAAATGTTGATTTTGATCACGTTTGCTCGGGTTAACATGATTTTTTCTTTTCCCTTGATACAACTTCAAGTCTAAAGATTTCTTTTTGAGTACTCTGTAGTTCAATTGTGAAATGCTTTTGAATAAAAAAAAAAATCATCCCCAAGTTAATGCACCATAGTTTAAAGCACTGTCATGGATTGTTTTCTCATCTGAATTCATGATTAAACCTACTTACACCCACTGTAAGAGTTAGTATGATGTGACTGATTCATGTAATGAATGAACAAATAGTCTGACAATCAACAAACTGCAAATGTGTAAAATGGATATGCAGGCAAGCAAGAAAGGGGAATTGGATAATGAATAGGTGGATTGTATCTGACAGGCTGAGGGGTGGAAGAGAAAAGAGCAGGAAGAGATTAGGAACGGAGCACCAGGAAGTAAGAAGGGAGATAAAGAATTGGGCAAATCGAAAATGAGGAATGTCTTTCAGCACCATGGACAACAACAAGAGCTCCAAGCTTGCCTCAGACCGACAGCACCCACATCACTCTAACAAGGACTACACGTACTATCAAGTATCCTCAGTTTCCAAATTACATTCAAATCAGGCTTCAATTGTTAAGACCTGCTAAGCAGATGAGAGCTAAGGTGGAGGGAGCTTTCTTCAAGAATAACCCGATGCAAATCTTTTGACCAGAGGAGCAGGATGCTCCCCTGGGAGAGGGGAAAAGACCAAACAAATGGAGAAGAGCAGACAGGAGCAAAGAAGGAGGGTAGCACTCACCTGCTGTTCTTGCGAGGTAGTGACAAATCCTTCTGGCGGAAACACAAAGAAAAAAAAAAAGATCAGGCGTATAAAAAAGTAAAGTCGGTTCACAGGAGTGATGAAAGGAAAAACAGTGCTTTGTAAGAAAACACCTGTTTCTGAGGCATCAGCCTCCATTTGGTTTAACATGTGCTTAACAAGGCTCATTTGCTCCAAAAACCATCAACTCAATTCATCAATTTAAATTATAAATACTTGACTTGTCCGAATTAAAAATCAGTTTAATGACATTTTGTTTCTCGGTTAACCAGTTCTATTCATCAGTGAACATTCCGGGGGGATTTCATAACATCTCTTGCAAATATGATATGAATTAAGGAAGACCTGGCCAATTTGCTATGTTCACCTGGTATAGCGCTTCAGTATCACTACTCAATCTAACTCACTACTCATCACACAACAACAAAAAAGAACCCGTGCCAAGATAGAAAGCTGTGGATTTTTTGTTTCATATAATGGCTACATGGCTTATTGACAAAATACCGGACTCCAATACTCTGATTGAGACGAACCGAACCTCCACTGGACTCTTAAATATAAGCTCTGAATAGAAATAAAACAATACTCTGCAACTCTTGAAGTTTTCTAAAATGAGATCATCCATAACTTGTTAACTGAAAGAACATTTGTGTTCTTATGGTCTTCTTTTACAGCATTCTTAATAATGACCATTAAAATTACAGAGAAAGTAAAACTAAATAAAATGTCATTAAAGATGAAAAAAAATAATTTTGTTTGATTTTTGTCTTTAAATTTTACTGAAAGATTGATCAAATGTATTCATAAAACAATTAAGAGTACCCTAATATTGTACAATGTTTGGATTATTTTATATATTTTATTTTTATTCCCTCGCCCACTTAAGAGTCTACACTACATTTATGGAATTCCAAATACAGGATAATCAAAGCGCTAAAGCATTTTTTTTGTGCAAAATTCCAAGGGACTCTCTGGTTCCCAGTCATGATGTTGAGCCCTTCTCTTCTTCGAGCACCTCTGTTCTCCACCTTGTGATTGCACCACCAACCCCGGTTGTATTGTACAGAAGCGTACAGGCCCAGAAAATCAAGGGTTTCCCCCTCCCCCATCATGGGGAGATCGCCACCTCCCATTGCCTGGCAACTGTCCGACCCCTCTTGTATGTGTGTGTGTGTGTGTGTGTGTGTGTGTGTGTGAGAGTGTTTGAGCATTGTAGGTTGTTGCATTGGCCATGTGCAACAACCTACAAACGTACGTGTTCTATTGTATTCTACCATTGTTGAAGCAGTTCATAATGGGTCTGACCTGATCACCGCAGCAGGTGAGCAAGGTGTGCCACCAAATGGTGCTTTTTAGAAGAGTGCTTGTATGTGTTTGTATAAGTGAGAGAGAGCGACAGAGAGAGAGAGAGAGAGAGAGAGAGAGAGATAGAAAGCTTGAAAGAGGGAGAGAAAGAGAGAGTAAATTAAATGGAATACCAAGGCAGCTGAGTTGGACAACCAGTGCCAAGGGCATACAAAACTAACACATGCTCATTGTTTCAATGCACTTGTTTGGTTAAAATGCTTACTTGGAAATGGAGGAGATTAAGTTCAGTTGCCAAGATAAGATTTGACAAATACTTGGATAAAATTTTATTTACAGTGCATACATATCTATTTAGAGGCCATGTTTATGCAAATAACGGATACTTTTTGAATAACCAATGATTGTTCCAGATTAAATTATTTATCAATATTTGGGGGGGAAAGTTCCGCTGTGTGGCGATGGACAGATGGAAGGCGCAGCAGAGCAGAAACCGCAGCTACAATGCCTGGAGTCCACATTCACAGCACACCTTTCGAAGATTCATTACTGGGACTGCTAGACAGAATGATGCTGGACAAACTGTATTAGCAGATTTTCTCAAGGCAGTCTGATTTACCAAAAAATATGTATAAAAGGACCATTTAAAAGCAACAGACTCCACACAGTCTGAGCGCTACAGCTGGACTGAGCATTAACAGTGCTTCAATAAAGTTCTTGTTGTCAAATCTTGTTGTCGCCACTGCACTTGTTCACTTTTTTGAAGCAGTTTCATCCCCCAGCTGAGCACCTCCTTCAACCTCTACCACAATACAGGGAGCTTCAAGTATGTAATGGCTACTGGTGGGCCTGGGCATTGATCTATGCTGAACGGGCTTTGTTACGCTAATGTGTCTATGTTAGTTCTCAGTCATCCAGGTTGTGGTTAATCATTGTCAAATGTTTTCTTGAAGACGTTTAACCTCTCATCCAAAGGGCGGTTCCCAGGACTGCAGAAACCTCTCTGAGGAGAGTTGAAACATCCTTAAGAAAAAAGGAAAACTAAAAACAGTTGCCACATTATATTTGACAATGTATAGTTAATGTGTACATCATTGGAAAACAAAAGAAATAATCTGACTGGCCAATTGGACTGGAGGTCGTAAGGTTAATGTCAGGGTCATTTGGAGACAAAAGAAGTCTGTTGTTTCACCTGACTTGGGGTTTGTTGGGTTCTGGTGTGAATCATTGACCTCTCCAGATGAGTCATAGGGCATGGATGGGTCTTCAGGGAGGTGTTTGGCGATCTGACTTGGGAGCGATGAAAGATCCGTGTCATACGGGCAGAAAGATTGTGTCAGAGGCCACTTCTTCTGTTTAGTGATGGTCTCTCTCTCTCTCTGACTGAGTGATTGGATTGGTCCCAAGACAGATCAACACAACCTCACTAAACAGGGATGTTTAGATTGCTCTGCAGGTGCGTGCATCTTGATCTGACCTAAAAAGATAGTTTCTCTTGGAGAGACAAGATGACGAGAACCATAACTTGGATGACTGAGAATCTTCACAGACATCTTCACCAATTTTCTAAAAGGGGTCGGTTGGATAAGTGATGTGAAGATTTATTGCTTGGAGTCGAGACAGAGAATTCTGCAGGAGAGGTGATGATCTGTTGAGAAGTTGACAATGAGACTTTCAATGATATTTCTCGTATTTGCTTTTGTCTAAAACTGGAAATATTAAGATATGTAATATTCCATTTTGGACTCCGATGATAAGAACTGATATTATCAACTGCATTGTACTAGAAGGAGAAACAAGCAATAAGCCCTCTTTCCATCCACGATACTTTCGAGTAGAAATTCTTGAATTTAAATGAGTGATTGATTTAATTATGTTGTTTTTTAAAATTGTCAAGTTAAAAAGTCGCATTTTTCTGGCATCACTAAAGGTAATGATAATCAGTTACTGATTGGAGTCTATATTTCAGCTTTTTGTTAGGTGTGGTATCCATGTTGGGGGTCTGCCTTGATGGTCTCCAAATGTGGGACCTAAGAAAGATACAGAACCTGTATTTGGATGGAAATTCTTTCTCTCTCTCTCTCTCTCTCTCTCTCTCTCTCTCTCTCTTCATTTCTTTTTGTCCCCCCCCCCCTGTCTCTTTCTATCTCTCATCACTCAGCTGGCCAGCCTATTTAAAACATTGCCAGTGAGTTTGTGAGTCAGACTCTGTGCCGATTACCTTTCCTTGCAGCTTCTGTCATACATAATGGCAGTGGAGATGATGAGATACAAAAACCATTACCTCACTGCTAATCATTCTTTGATTCTATTTCCCTCCTTTCTCCTATTTTCTCTCCCCTCTGGAGCAGTAAGGGTCAATCTGCCATTAAGTAGTCACCCCCCTCCCCCAAAACACACACACACACACAGACAGACATATAAGCTGCCTTGAGAATGCAAACTGAGTGGAGATACACATACTCCTCCCAGGCCTTCAAGCAGTACATCTCTGCTCGGTTCGCTTCACTGAATCATCAAGAGATTGGAGGGAGTGTATAACCCACAATTAAGCAGGCCGCTTCATGATGGATGAATGCAGGGGTTTGAGCATGTCATGTGGGTAATACAGTCTTACAGATTGTATTGCCCACCTAAAGTCATTACAAAATTGGCACTTAAATTAACTCAAAGGTAGCTGAAAACACAGCAATGCCAAGAGGGATACAGAATTTACGATGAAAAAACATCTCTGTGCAACAGTTCCCAATCAAGCCTGTAAAGAAAGAAAGATAAAACAAAAAAACAGTGTGTTTTTGGAGAGACAAAGACACAGCTATTTAACCGCACAGTTGCTAAGAGTCACTCTCTGGCAGAAAGAGTTGAAACGACTTTGTAAACTCATAAATCAAATTGGCATCTATTAAAAACATCAAACTATCTACTTCGGTGCAGTGAGACGGCTCATTTCAACAGTTAATCCACCTGTCTACGGCTTGCATGCAGTCCAGTGAATAACTTTGTTTTGAGGACGCAAAATCATATAAGGTACCATCAGATCACAGAACTCCTAGTCAGACGCAAAATTGGACAATAGTTATACTATAATGGGGACTGGTGTCAATAATGCAGGAGTAAGCACCACTGACGGCATGAGGTTTCTTAAATGTAATATCACGGTTTCTCGTCATGGCAATTTCAATCGGACTCCTTGGTATCTGGATGTTTACAAGAAGAAACGTGATGATCAGATCACGAAGGTTACGGGCAACACGAGAAGCATCGAATGACATCACCTGCAGCCTCCGGCGACGTATAATCCCCGAGTCATCCATGGCTTTATGAATAGTGGCGGTGCTCCTGGTGGGGATTTCCCTATAATAAACAATCCGTTGCCCCGACGTTTAAACCAAAGGGGGTTTCCGGTGTTCACCGGGAAAGCGCGGCTGCACCTGCGTCTTCGGAGCCAAGGGTGAAGGAGTTAGGCGCCACGTCGAGGAGGATAAAGAGATGTCAGGTGCACTATCCCGTGTAGTTCGGGTGGATGTTTACAAAAAAAAAAAACAACCACTTCTAGAGTCTCTCCCGTCCAAACGGCAGTCGTGCTACCGCCTCTCGTCCGTTCACGCTAAACATTTCGCCCAAAGGATCGGCGCCCTCCGACACTGACCAGCCGAGCGACGGAGGCCTGAGCAGTCACGATAACCAGCACGTCCGCGACCCGATCCGGAACCCATGCCGCAATTGCCATTGGAGAAAGTCGAGCCACACCCGCCCCTCCGAGTCGCATACAAAAATAAAGGGGGACGGGATGCTTAAAGCTCGGGCAGGTTGGTCTAAATGGTGGGTTCTAGACCCGGCTCCACCGCTGGACTGACATCGCATCTGGTTCGACGTGGAGAAGCCTGTCAGTTTCTGTACACAACACTGAAAAAGAAGAAGGTGAAAAAAAAAATTGAAACCGACGTCCCGCCCGAACGCCTCATTCCTCGGACACCTTCTTTCCCCGGTGTTCACTTCGAGGGAGACCGGAGAAAACCAGACGGGGAATCCGCAACGCGATGCTTGTGACCCTTTCCTGGAATTTCCTTTCGCCCCTCCTCCCACTCGCTCCTCACTGATGAATGGACCAACAAAAAAATAAATAAAGTTCCCAATATGGCAACGTGCTGACAAGATTGTCCCTTGAACGCACTTGAAATCACGTTTTTCCCCTGAATCCTTTCCCTGAATACTTCTGTCAACCGGACGCAAGTACCCGCCTGGGCCGAGTTCAGCACCACTGACAGCGACTCACCTTAGTAGTAACAGGCGTTGCTACAGGTTGAAACGTCTTTTGCAAACAATTCACGAAATGCTTCTCAATGTAGAGAAAATAGCATTAAAATACCACAAGAATGACGTTTAAAGCAGAAGAAATGCGAATCAGTTAGGAAATCCCATGCAATTATCCAGAGATGTATGAGGAGACCATGGAGGGGCTCAACAGCAAAGCCCTTGTCACCGTAGTGACAAATCAATGTGAAGACATACAAGTCATAAATATAACGGATAACCAAAAGTTTATAACAGTGATGGCTTTTTTTTCACTTCATGTACTGAGAGATATAGGAGAATTTGGAAATCATATCATCCATCACGCCTTGACTTGAATGATATTACTGAAATCACAAACCTGTACTCTGGACCCCAGAATGAACCTTTCACATTTACTTCATATGACCCGCTCTCCCCCCATTGCCCTCATGCTTCACTTCACTTACCCCAAACGGATAACAACACATAATTCCTTCATTGAAAGGCCAATTGAATTCTTTTACGTTGTCTTGAGGTTGTAAGTTAAAATGAGACAATCCTTTGTTCGTCCAACTGCAAGAAATACAGGATATACTTCCACCAGCACAGCGGATTAAAAAATCAAAGAAATTTCAGTTCAAAAACCATAAAGAAAGAATGACTAAGAAACAACAATGAAAACAACATAATGTTTTAAACATTTTTAAGGTTATCAAAGATATCAGAATGTGCGCATGTAAAGCATGCATTCTGATGAACAAATTTGAACATATTGTGAAAGGATAAACAGAGACTAAAATGAAGTACAGGTGCTTGGATACTCTGGGTGTATCCAGATTCTGGGTGTGCCATCAAATGGAATTAGTCATGGCTGTAGTCTGATAGCAGCAGGAAGGAGAGACATTCTAAACCTCTCTCTCATGCACTTAGAGTTAAAAAACTGTTACTGGATGGACTCCCTAGTGGGCTCCATTGTGGATGACTGTTGATCACCCCCCTCAAAACCACTAGCTTCAAAAGCTTGATGGGACACCTAAAGTCAGAGCTAGTCAACTTGATCAGTTCATGAAGCTATGCTGCAGCTCCAATAGACCACACCATAGCATATGGAAGAAATGGAAGGTCTTACGAGGCGCTAACTGGAATGCATAAGACCTAAGCCTTCTCAATAGGCACAGTCTGCTCTGACCATTCAGGATATGCTGATTGTACACTTTAGGAACTTATTTCCAGGAAGAATGAGCAGGAAGCCACTGTAGGCCCTAAAACTCTCAAGTTAAGAGAAAGGGCTTTGTTTTATTTGATTATTTTAAAAAAAATGTTTTCAGGTTATTCGTCACTCGATGCAATGCTTTTTTCCCCCTTATTTTTCATTTCAGTTTGAAGAATGAAAGTGTATCACCCTGGGTGCTCTTCACTTTGACTTTAGTAATTAGACAACAAGAAAGAAACAGAATCAGCTTGGAGTTTTAGAACGAGCCCTCAGAGCATAATTCCTTGCTGGGGATTAGGACTTTACCACAGGTTTATGTAACATATGGTTTAGGCTGCCCACACAACCAGGACCTCATTAGTGCCAGACTGATAATGAGATCTACATCACATCTTCCTATCTCAGCCCACAACAACTTATCCAGAAGGAAATGGCCAGTAAGGCTGAAGGGATTCTGTGTGTGGTTTTAGAAATGGAAGATGCTTATTGTTTTTTCCAACCTGGTACATAATACTCTATGACCCTACAATAGAGACATATTTAGATAAATTTGTACCGTTTTTTTTTTTTCCCTCTATGATGTTATATCAATTACCTGCTGTGAGAAAAGCCTGTTTTGACCAACAACAAAATAAAACAAGGTAGACATACTAATTCCTTGAACTTCAATGGTTATCAACTTACCCGCAATACTTGCCTCTATTTTCATTGTGAGTGAATGTCACAGTAAGACAGAGAACATGTTGTAAATGAAAATGAACCAGATGGAAAAGTGAGGATGCAAGTACAAGAGGTGAGGAAGGTGCTGGTGTTTATATGTTTAGGGTCAACCATTCAAAGCAACATGGGATGTGGAAAAGAGGTGAAGAAACAAGTGCAGACAGGGTGGAGTGGATGGAGAAGGGTGTCAGGGGTTATCTGTGACAGAGGAGTGGTGGTGAGACCCGCTCCTCCGTATGTCTTGGAACATTTCTGATAGAAAGACAGGAAGCAGAGCCAGAAGTGGCAGAGCTAAAGATGTTAAGATTTAATTCGGGGCTAACATGGAGGACAAGATTAGAAATGAGCACATCAGAAGGACAGCCATCTTGGAAAGGAAATCAGTACTGTGACAAAATAAGATCCAAAGGACAGGGCAAAACGGGACCAGATGATCTGCTGTGCTGACCCCTACAGGGAGAAGCTGGAAGGAGAAGATTGTCATTGTGAGTGAGCTTGCTGAGATACCTTTCGAAGGCTCATTGACCATTACCGCTGAATAAGAGAGAAAAAAAGCAGGAGAGTTGCAAAGATAAATGGTCGACTCTAATTTTTACCTAAACAAGGAAGTCATTGCAGAAGAATGTGACCATCTGGATAATGACGGCAGCCCTTGATTATGCAAAACTTCTATCTCACTCTTACATATTGTTTAAAAAGTTTATAATGCTAATGTTGCTACAGTGCTGGTGGACATATCGCTGGGAAGAGAAGCTCTAAATGCACTTTGCAACACCAGAGTTGAAAAAAGAAACATACAGTTTGAAGGCTGGCTGGTGAGACAAACTTCATTCATTTTGATAAGGACCTCAATTTAGCACTGTTTAATAAACTGTTGGCGCTGAGGAACTAATGCACTCGGACCCAATGCTAATTTCATAACATCCTCTTACATAAGGGTTTGGTAATCCCTCTGAATTTGGAGACGAACAGCTGCACTTTTCTGTTGGAACAGAAGTCGATACGACTCCCTTTATCAGTGCAACCAACGGACAAACCTAAATCCCAATCGGCAAAATAGCTCTACAGAATGCATCCCAGTATCTAATTAGTGTTACAATGCCTAATAGCACAATTTTGCCGTTTGTCTAGCTCAGGGGTTGCCAATGTGCTGCTTGTGAGACACATGCTGCTATTTCGCTCCTTCTGTGCTGCTTGTGACTTGCCTGTCACTGCTATAATTTATTGCTCATCTTGAGACGTTTTCCACTTTCATGATTTACATAAAAAAAATGATGCACTGTATAGTGATAGCCTGACAAGTTATTGTTCCCTAAATTTTCAGACAAATTGAGGTTGGCGAGGTTGCTCCGACTTTCCTAGTCAGAGATCTGACTTGAGGAGGCACTCCTTTTGAAACATGTGTAACAGAATTAGCTGAGCTGCCGGCCAGGACTGCTGTCCAGAATGTGATGACAGAGTTGAGAAAACGTTAAGCATTGGTGGAGAAGCCTTTCTTTTTGATATACCAGACTTCATTGTTGCTTCAAAACATCAAACCTGGAGCATCATTTCAAATCACTCCATGCTAATATTGACAAGGAGTTTCCTAAAGGCAGCAGTCCTCACAAGCACAAGGTGACCATGTTGAGGTGTAAATCCGAGAAACAGATGTTTTTTTATTGTTTCCGTTTTTCAAAAATGTAAAAACCACTAAGACACTGTCATGTTGGTATCATATCATGTTGCCTGTGACACTAAAACAGTACAATCATATCAGTGCTCTGTTCTCACTGACACATAATGTATGTGAGGGGTTAACAGTAATATATACTTTTTTGATCCCTCATGGGGAAATTTGTTCTCTGCATTTAACCCATCATGGATGAACCATGAGTAGTTAGCTGCCATCTAGCAGCACCAGGGTAGCAGTTAGGGGTTCAGTGTCTTGCTCAACAACACTTAGGCACACTAGGAGGAACCAGGAATGTTCTGTTCCAAGGACGATTGCTCTACCTCCTGCGCCCACCGCCCCTTTTCCAGCCAGACCTGATAATTATTGTGGAACAAAAACACTGTCAAGTGTCAAGCTGAGTGAACAGAGGTAAGAAAATAGCAGTTAACACTGTTCAGCTATTGATAAGAGTCTAAGTTACTGTTGCTGTGGAGGTGTGAGTATTTATTTGTTGTCTAGCTTTTTTTGATGGTGTGGTGTATCTTTTGACTCTTTATGCTGGCTGAGTTGGAACCCCCTAGCCTAGGTGTTCAGGAAGTTCAGTCTTTTATCCATTCTGGGAGAAATGCTGGGCTTTTAAGTCATTAACATCATGATTAAACCTTATGAAAAACACTGGCTTGAAAAAAAGGAGGCTCATATTATGAAATAGTCGTTATAAAATTGTAGAAAACCCTACTTTAATGATTACACCTCATTTATGGTCGTGTATCACTGTTGCTTGGCAATATATGACAAAAAAATATCTAGAAGCACAACCATATTAGATCATTTTAACCAAAAATAAACATATTTGAATATTAAAATGGAACTTTCCAGGTTTAAGACAATAACATTTTTATGTTTAAATAAATGTGAACAGTCAGTAAATTGGGCTAAAAACTGTTGACAGACAGAATAAATACAAAACATAGCATAAGAATGTAAAAAAAAAGATCTATTTATGCATAATTATGCAGGCAAGACAGATTATATATTCCCTCTATCATGTTTTGGGTTGATCACAGGGCCTCCCATTAGGCAGACACATCCTGAACACCTCTAACTGGAGGCATCATTACAAGGTAATGGAGCAATTGCAACGGACTCCTTTCAGGACGAGCTTTGGCTTTACATCCCTTGGATGTCTGTACTCCTCAGCTTATCTTTAAGGCTAAGTCCTGCCACCCTGTGGAAGAAACTCAGTTCAGCTGCTGGTATCCAAGACATCCTTCTTTCAGTCATGACCCAAACTTCATTGCGAACTGGAGGTCCCCATAATCTCCTCTCCACAATCATGCTTGACCATAGAGATCACAAACACAATCAGTGACAAAGGCCAGCCTTGAAAGAGCCCTGTACTCATTTGAAATGTGCTTGAGCTTGTGCCAAGAATGTGGAACATTGTACAGAGACTGGATGGCTTGTGGTATGACCCTGTGACCTATCGTTCCACAGCAACCCCCACAGAACACCCAAGGTCATCAACTGTCTCAAATTTACAAAGTTAGCACAAAAAGTCCTCTTACACATCCTGGATTTTTGCTTTTGTGACTAAGAAACTGTGGTCCTTTTGGCTCTATGGTTTTGCTGCCTTTGCTGCCTCTTGAGACCCCTTTGGCAACAAGCACTAAAGGCCACCTTCTTCAGTTTGATCGTTTTCCACACCACTGGTGTCCACCAAGTGGTCCTGGGATTGGCACTAGAACAGGTATCGATGGTCTCCCAGCCGTGGCTCCTCCAGCTGCCTCCATAATGGAAGATTTGAAGATGGATCACTCAGTCTGCGTGTCCAAAACCTGTTCCCGGGACACATGAAAAGCTCTTCTTGAGGTGGGAGTTGAGGATCTCCCTGACATTGTCCTCTGCCAGACGTTCCAAGCTCACCCTCACTACACGTTTGCCTCGACAGTTTTATCCAACTCAAATCCAGATGGTGGTCAGTTGACAGCTCTTCCCTTCTCCTCACCTGAAAATCAGATGGTATGTATTAAAGTCGATCACCAGTCTTTGGTCTAAGAGGCTCTGGCATTAGGTACACATATGAGCCATCTTTTGTTTGAACATGGTGTTTGTTATGACCAATTCACGACGAACACAGAAGTTCAGTAAAAACATCGATTGGGGTCAGATCGGGAAGGCCATTCCTCCCAATCATGCCCCTCCAGGCACCCCATCAATACCAACATGAGTATTGAAGTCTCCCAGTAGAGCCACCTAGTCTAAAGTTCCCCTCCTGGGAACTTTGTGCCAGGTAGATGCCCTGGATCAGCAGTTCCTAAATTCTAATATCGATGGGGTCTTCTTGGATTGCTCTTCGTGCAGTCACTCCTCTTTAGTCCAATTTGCTTTGGGTGATTATAGATGAAACTCTTAAATCTACGTGGCATTGCTAAAAAAATGTTTTTAAAAATCAATCAACTCATTTGGATACATTATATAACCAATCATAAAGAGGAAAATTAATCCTGAGGCTTAAAGCAACACTTGCAAAGACAGTATGGAAGGCTCTGAAAAATAATTACTGATTGTACAGAGAAATGCAACACAATCAGCATGACATCATTAAGGCAACAGTACAACAGTACACAGGGGAAAGGTTGCAGGCCCTGATGGTATCTCCCCCAGGATACTGAGGACCTGTGCCCGCTAGGTGTCAGAATCCACAAGCTGTAATGGAGATCCAACATGAATGCTGTGTGCAAAAAGGGAATGAGAAGACCCTACTGTCTGTTATGGTCAATGTCCTTGTCTTTGCTGCTGTCTGCTCTGGAAGCTGCATCGGAGCCAGTGACGACATCAGACTTAAAAAAATAATTAAGAAGCCTGAGTCCTGATTGGTCTCAGGCTGGACAACTTTGAGGCCATGGTGGAGAGAAGGAAACTGAACAAACTGTTATCCATCATGGATACCCTTGGGTGCCCCCTCCATCAGACATTTGACAGAGAGCTGAGTAACTTCTCTGACAGATTGCTGCAGCTGTTGAATGAACAGGTACAGAAAATCTTTCCTGCCACACAGCATTGGACTTTATAACACCAAACACAAATCTAAATGACATTTTACGTCATTTATGATGTATACTGTTTCTTTCTATACATATTTATATTCAATATCTTTTTTACACTAGAATTTCTCAGCTTGTGATCACTTTGACAAAACACAATAATGATGGAGGAAGGAGACAGAATAAATGGAACATTTATGTGTACTTGGTGAAGAGAGAACAGACTTGTCAAGCTAAGACATATAACAAATACAGATATTATTCCGGTAAAGGATTTTTAGATATAGAGTTATGATACTCTTCTTGCTACAAACAAGCCTCAGATACATATATGATTATGTATTTAAGTATGTGTTGTAATGTTGCAGAGTAGAATTTTGATGTAACCTCAAGCAGTCTCACAGACAGATAATGAAAACAACTTACTACACACAGAACGAGACAGCAAGGGAGAGACAGGGATAGAAAAAGAGAGAAAGAGAGAGGAAGGGGAGATAATGCAAGCTAAGCCTATTATATTGAGAGAAAGAGTCCTGCAAAAGAATGCAACAGAAAACAGCTGTGTTCATAGAGGAACCAACCACCAACAAAAAAAAAACGGCAATATAGTTTCCCTCACATTTAAAAATAGAAACATCAGAATGAATAAATGTGAAATCTGGATTTGCCAACAATAGTTGTCAATTTCCTGACCTGAGTTCCTGGACCAATACAGCTCTTTAAACAGCATTGTTGATTTTCCATAACTTTCTCAGCTTCCCGGTCATGGAAATCTTATCCTGGAAATAACCAGAAACTCCCAACAGTCTTTAAGAACTGAAGAAGCCTCTGGGATGAGAGATGAAACACCGTCATGGATAGAAACTATTACCAGTTGCCTCAATGACGATGGCATGGTCTTAAATATTAACATTTTAAGAATAGGATTTGATTTTTTAGCAAGCAATTTTCTCTGACGTAAACTAAGGGTGAAAAGATAAACAGGATGAATAATGGTCTGCCGAAGTAATTATTAATTTGAATATAAAAGCAATGATGAGAACAATGTACAGATTATTAACATTTACATCCATCCAATTTTTGACCAAACTTGATTA
The DNA here is from genome assembly GCA_901007705.1 of Fistularia tabacaria. Classification (NCBI taxonomy): domain Eukaryota; kingdom Metazoa; phylum Chordata; class Actinopteri; order Syngnathiformes; family Fistulariidae; genus Fistularia; species Fistularia tabacaria. The sequence continues at coordinate 38,179 of CAAKHD010004669.1, forward strand.
TAGACAACCAAAATTCCCACATTTAGGACAGTGCATGCCTAAGGATTAAAACCGTGCGACCGTTGCAAACAAATTAAACAGAGCAATCATTGTTACTCCAAGTACCAACCCCCCGGGATATTCTAAAAGTAGTCACAATACTCATATTCTACGTCGAAATATCATTAAGCATCCAATCAAGAATCCACCAAGATAACAAGTGAAATATAAAATTATGCAACATTTTGAGCTTTTACTTTTCTTATTAATCTGTTGTCATCTTGAAAAAAAAAAATCCAGATTTCCTTTACCCTCCTGACATTGTCAATCATTGGTAGACAAGGTAGAGACAACTTATTACTTTTTATGGAGAGCCACATCTTGTTTTTCCGCTCTTTGTGGCTTCAGCCCTGACATTTTCCGGGGAGACTGTCAAGTAGGAGTGAACAGCAACTGCCTGCTCAAAGTATGAATTTGCCTTTTCTGTCCAACAGACCTATGAATGAAAGTCAGGCTTGTAACAATGCAGTATGGCCAAATCCTTCAGTCAGATATATAATAATAATATCTGTCATGGAGCTGAGAAATAGATTGGACTAAGGCATCAGCGCTTTTGCAATCCCCAGAACACAAGTGGGTGCATTAGGTTTCATAATTTCGTTAGATTTACCTGGCTTTGACACTCACGCTCACTGGTCGGCATTTAAAAGACATACAAACAAATGTGATTGTGTAATTTCATTTTTTAATAGGCCTTTCAAAGCTCAGGCAAAGAAAGAAGACATACTAACCAAACTACTGTAGACAAGTGATATTTCTTTGTAAAATTTCTTTGTTAGATATATCATTAGTGTATCAAGCTATGAGCCTGGCTTTGTCTGAAACATTACTTTCTACTTTCAACAGTAACAGATACAGTGGGAAAAGAATTATTGAAAATATGTTCAATTTTTTAATATATACAAAAAAAATTGAATTAATTTCAGCTAAATTTTGTTAGTCATCCTGGGATCCTTTTCGTACAACATTTCTGACCAGCATGCTGGTGTGTGAAACAAAGCTTTCAATACACAAACATTAATACTTTTATGAAGTGTCACTAAAGGGTGGAGGAAGAACCTTTATTTTCAATTTCTACACCGAAGGAGCCCCAAGCTCCATGAAGATTAAATTCGCTTTTCAATTGTTTTATAACTGTCCTCCCATCATCAAAACAATGTTCAAAATGTCAACTGAAGAATCAAAACGGGCCATGAGTGTGAATGGCAGAGTGAATGTTTGCCTGTCCCTATACATAGCCCAGTGATTGCCTGGTGTTGTGTCCAGAGTGTGCCCCCCATGTTGTCCACTGCCATCTCAACAAGTGAGCATTTCACCAGTTTGTTTCAGTTTCTTTCAACTTTTGTGTTACATTTGTTTGATTTAGCTAACGAGTTCAACTCTAATTTCAATGATTTTAACTCACCTCAATGACAAATGTCCATTGTTGGCCAAAAGTGTCAAATAGTTTACAGTATATTTTTGACAAGTGAGCCTACATGAGAAGGGGCCAAGACAGTTGAGGAAGGGGCTGATCGTTTGCTAATTTTCATAATATCAACTTGATGAACATTTTTGTTCATTGTAAATTCAGGATCAGCATCACAAGACATTGAAATTGCATTTTGGTTCTCTACATTCCTTCTTTTCAAAAACATGCAGGTTCTTTCATCAAACAATAAATAATAATCTTGCTCTATTCTTGAGTTTTGTGTGTTAGCCTCGGCCGGATTAATTGCCCTCTGGCAGCTGCACAGGTGGACCATAAGGTGTGTCTGCAAATCATATCAAGAGTTTACAGACATGTCCTCTGCTTTTGTTATATCTTTTTCACCATATGTTTTCATGCTTAAGGTTCATGCCATTCTGGAAAATTAGGTCAGTGGAACAAATTGAACAAACTCTCAGTAGGTGAATTGAGTTGCTGTCAGTTAGTCATTCAAGGATGGGTGACACTGTTTGCCAGATGAGGGCAGCCTAAGGCTCCAATGCAAGCAGGCTGTTAAAATGAGAACAACAGCAAGGGTACAGAGAGAGCAATGATGGCCTTCTTTGTCCTCCCTCTCTGTTCCCTGAATAGCTCTCGCACAAAGGATATCATTATTTCTCCTCTAATTACCAGATGGTCAACTGTTTGTCTGCCACTCATTCCTGCTCTCACCCACAGAAATAAAGTGCCCTGTGATGATAAATCTTTTCTGTTATGAAACTGTCTGGAGGGCCAGAGAGAGCCCTTGTTTGCTCCTTTAGCTACACCTATGGAACCTCATTGAAGTTCAGCGCTTCCCCAATGGGACCATTTAATCTGCACTTAGTCTGCCTGTTAATTTGATTGCTGTCATCCCGCCATGTCTTAGACATGTCACTATTTTCACAGTCTTAGTTTTAGGCAGACGTATCTAGGCCACAAGACACTCTCCATCTGCTCTCCTGTGCCAAAGCCTTTGGAAGGCACTGGAGGAGAAACAGAGATTCACTCAGCCAGGGATTAGGTTGGCACACCAGGTCCAAGGGTAGGAGAGATTAAAAGCCAGGAACAATAACACACACTATGGTAAAACTGCACTGAATGACCAGCGTCATGTATCCATAAACCATCATTATAACCAAATGTAATGGCAGTCTTTGACGGGCACAAGAAAATGTTCAAACTGTCTGTCATTGGTAGAAAAATTCTTTAAAGGATTACACTTTGAGATAAGTGTTACTGGCTCACCAGATGACCCACATCCACGGGAAAAATAAACCACTCCAGTGAAACAGGCTGAACACGACCACCCTTTCTTATAATAAACAGCTCCTTACCATAAGTTCATAGTGCTCTTTCGGCAGACGTGAGGTCCCTGTCCTCCCCATTATACAAACCTCCGCAAATACACTACCTTCCTTCAACCCTGACCTCGGTGGGCTAGATGAAACAGACTGACGTGACTCAGCGCCGCATGGGAAATTATTCAGAAAATCAGGTGCAATTCCAGTTTTTCAGACACCGGTTGGACAAAAGTGGAGGCGACGCTGTCACCAAAAGGAATATTTGATGAACGCATTAACGTCTCATTGGGGGGATTAGACGGGAGGAAGCTCGGTCTTGTGTGCGTGCGGGGTTGGGGGAAGGGAGGGAGGGTTCGGGGGGTGGCTGAGTTGTGTGTACTGGAGGAAACTGGAGATGTCCTTCAAGTAAGCCGGTAACAGAACGGCAAGCGGCGACTCCAGGCAGTGGGAGTCACAGTCAGCGCAGACGGAGACAGACGAGGACACCCGAGTACCGTGCGCCGCCGCCGGACTGATCCGACAAGCCGACACGGGAGTAAACAACCACCGCTGAAAGGCATTAACACAGGAAACTCATCTTGACGAAGAACCCTTCAGTCCGTCGCCAGGTACAATTCATTGCGACCGCTCAGGCGGTCCAGAAACTTAAACGACATCATTTCGGTGCCACATTCAGGAGGATTCCAACAACAAAACCTTGATTGACGTTGTGCCACAGAGTCTACAGGGTAATAACATTGCAAAGGGCTCTATTGAAAACTAAATAACATGCACAAACGTTAGTTGTTATTTCATCTCTTGTGCATGTGAATTTAATAATAATAATAATAATAATAATAATAATAATAATAATAATAATAATAATAATAATAATAATAATAAAGCATCTTGGCCATTGAATTTGCCTTTAGTGAGCTAAATTCTTCAGCTAATGTAACACCCTGCTTAGTTTTAATGTGTAACCTGTTAAAAGACCAACACATATTAAAACTTGAGGGTGTGACGACAATTGTGCTCAACCTCTTTGTTTTCAATGCTTCTTCTGTGCCTCTATTTCACCAATCTGAGGCTGTCCAGGGACCCTTTAGCCACTTTAATTTGTGAAATTCATGCTGTTCATTTATCGTCTGTGCCACTTATCCTGCATCGGGGTTGTGTTGGAGCTTGAGCCAATCCCAGCTGACACTGGCTGAATGGCAGGGTACGCCCTGGACCGATCTCCGGTCATACAACCATTCATTCTCCAATTGGCAATATAAAATTTTGAATTAACCTAATGCACGTTGGAAACCAGAGAACCCACGCAGACATGAGGAGAACATGTAAATTCCACAGAGATAGGACCTAATTGGAATCAAACAAGGAAAATCTTCTTGCTGTGAAACATCTTATCAACCACTGTGCGTTTGTGCCCCCAAAAATTCATGTCTTGCAGGTTGTTTATTGGCAGGCAGCTTGTCAGATTACATAAGTACGCATGTCATCCTTCTCAGTATGGTGTCTCAGTCTCACCTAATTAGGCTCAGCATATACAGTGTATGAGGTCACAACACACAGCCTGAGCCACCTGTTTCAATCGAACCCTGAAGATGTTATCAATTAAGCTTTATGAAATGACACTTTAGGTTGTTAGACAACTGTAAAAATTCCTATTTGGAATAGATGATTCTGTCTGTGTCTACATGTATCTGGATTTTTTTTTTTATTTGATTCAAATTTAATCATACAGATCATAATTGCAAAGTGTTGATGTTTGAAAAATTGAAGAAATTAAAAACATTATTTGTTCATCAACTGTTGTAGTGTTTTTTGCAATTGTCTAAAGTACTGGGTTTTTTTTCCGCAGGCCTCTGTAATTTTTAGAGATGGGCGTCTCCTCTTGCTCGTTGCTGCTGATTTGCACATACTGGGCTGCTGCATTGATTGGCGGAATGCACTCAGATGGGATTTGTCTTCAAGATGGCAAACACAAGGCCATGCCCAGCCCAGAGCCACAGCTGAGGGAGTGTACCCTTTATGCAGACAGTATGTGTACATGTTTATCTGACGTGTAACATTTAAAGGTTTGATTTCCACAGTAAACTGACTGCTGGTTTCTGTGTCTTTGCTGCTGACAGACAGCTGCTGCACGAATGATGAAATCCAAGACATCGCCCATGTTCCTTCTGCAAGCAACATGAATGAACCTTGGGACAAGTGTGGATCACTGAGCCTTGCGTAAGTCTCGCAACGTCTACGCCTGTTCAATCTTGTTCTTGTGACATATTTTGTTTAAAAAAAATAGAGATTCACTTATTCAACGACTGTCCCCCATAACATTAGTGGAAGCTTTAAAGCATCACATTTGTGATCTGACTGGGTTTTTTTCTGAAAAAAAATCCATTCAGGAAATCTATGTAGGAGAATTAGTTTACTTGACAAACAGAAATGTAATTAACGGGTATTTCAGTGGTCTAATGTGTGTGGGTGTCTGTCAATTACAAACATAAGGGTCACATAAAGTTCAAGTGATTGTCTGGTAAGAGGTTCTCTCCATTACAATGCAGAAAAACGTCTGCTCATTAATGCTTGTTAACAACTGCACTTTCAGGGCAGACCTGATTGTTTGTAAGTTGAAAGAACGAAAGAAAGAAAGAGAGGCGGGGAGAGAGACAGAAAGAGGGGAGAGAGAACGAACATTTCACTGTTGGACATTCCTTAATGAAGAGGGAGACCTGGTAGGGTTTTGTGGATGTTCACCTCAACTGACCAGCTTGCCAGCTTAATTTTTGGAAGAAAGTCTTGCCAGTGGAACTTGTAGTGGAATGAGAAAAGTGTCAGTTCTGATACATCTGACCTCCACTGGGTTGGCACAAGCCTGTCCTCCGGCCATGAGGCCATGATGTCTGTGGAAGGCATTGCTTGATATCCGTTAGTAGTGAATAAAGGATGACCAAGTATCCATAACCAAGTATCAGTCTTTACCCTAATGGCACACTGGAATCATAAATCCCCTCAGTAGGTAAGACGATAAGGGGGAGATGCTGGTTGACTCAGTACAGTTGTATGCATCAGACCTTGAGCTTAGAGAGACATAATGCCCTTTAGGTTTATGTAACAGTCTGAATGCTTGGCAACTTGGAGCTGAGAGGATGGGAGAATAGCTCTCTTTGGAAGATGTGGCTATGCTTTACATTGTTGACACTTTTATCAGGAATTCTGATTTTTGTGTATCGTCTCTCAGCTTTGTAAGATCCAGAATCAGTGACAGACCTTGGAGAGGACAATGATTTATATTTCCCTTGAATCAGCAGTTCAGGGACAAACTGACTTTGATCCAGAATAACAGAGTAGGTCATGTTCTTATACACTGTATGTCTACACTAGGATATAGATTCGACATGATTTCTTTTCAATGTGGGTTTCTACAGACAAAAACCTGACTAGGCAGGTGGTTTTATCATATTCTTGAGAAGCAGAAAAGCTGGTACATGGCAGTGGATTAGGGATGAATTTGTAAGTCTATGAACCTATCAACAAATACACAGTCCACTTTGGTTTGGAGTGCTGGCATTATCCTCAGTTAACTTATACAGAAAACTACATGTTTTTTGGGGAAGTAGCTCTCAACTGGGGAGCAGGCTGACATTTTGGAGGGCAGGAAGTGATAAATTGAAATGGTTCCTATAAAGGTGGATTTCCTGAGCTCAGTGATGTCAAGCTCCATATTTTTAGACGGCAAAGTCGGACACTGTTGAGCTTGTAAGCAGAGGATGTCTGGAACTTCAAGTGATGTCATGACCAGGATTAGTTGAAGTGTCAACATAGTGCCACTACCTGGCATTGTTTAGTTTTGGCTCTGAACAAAAACCCTAAAGTGCAGGTCTGCAACTCTGTCCAGTTTAGCACAATGGTGGAATCATACTAAGGCTTAGACATTTTGATACATCTTTGTTTTGACAGGAAGAAGAAATGCAGGCGAACAAAGGCAATCAAATGCTACAACATCATTTCATGTTGAACTTCCTTAACATAAAGTTGTTGTTTTTACAGATGGCGTGTAAGTTCGAAGTTCAAACAGCTTGAATGATCTGACCCAATAGAGGAAAGGGGCTCTCCTTCCCAAGCACTTACTTAAGCTGTACTCTGCAGCCACTTTGCAATGCCTTTAAGTGTGTAAGTCGAGTCTATGTCTTTTGAACATACAATCAGTCAAAGTGCAAAAAAGGCATTTTAATAAGAAGGCCATGGGCATGAGATCCCAACCTGTGTTAAAATCCTCCCTGTACTCCCAGGAGTACAGGGACAGTAAAGAAGTCACTATGGCAAAATATCTAAATCAACATTATGAGCCATGTGAGTGTAGCTCGTAGCGTGACCTCTGCTGTATATTGAGGTTTTTTTTGGGATGTGCAGATTTACTAAAGGTGCCTCACATTCCTAAGAAGGTCTGTTGTTGGCGATATTCTGCCCTAAGGTGTAGAGAAAAAGGCTACAGGAGCATCATTTGCATAAAGCTAAAGTCCTGTGAAATTTGATGCAAATGGTATCCTACTTGCACCAACTGTATCTGAATTAACAGGTTTGGCAGATCCGTACCATTGGACAGGGACAGTTGGAGAAGATCATGAATAGTGAAGACAATATCTCCAGACTCTGGTACTATCACTCAAGTAACTCAGTGCATGTATTGCCTAGGAGACAGCATGGCTCTTGGGGTTAGAGTGATCGTCTCCTGCAATTCCCGCCCATTAGGTGTTGTTGACACTGCTTCCCTGGTGCTGTTCATGTGGCTGCCAACTGCTCATGGTTCATCCATTATGGGTTTAACGCGGTGGTCAAATTTCAATGATGTCGTGCTGTATGTATTACTGAATGTGACAATAAAGTGCTTTCTATTCAAGCAGTTGGCTATGAAGCCTTGGGCATTTTGATACTTCTTCATTTTCAAAAGTAGATATCATCCAAGCGAACAAAGACAATCACATGCTACATCAATTTGTTTTGAACTTACTTGACATAAAGTTGTTTTTTTCCTAGATGTCTTGTAAGTTATAATTTCTTTACAGCTTGTAGTGAGACCACAGTTCTCTCTGCTCAATTGTTAAGATTGGCATTTCTCTCACGTGTAGTCCACTTGGTGAAGATATAATTTGTCTAGCAAGGTCTGTAGCTGCTCTCTATCAGGATTTTCCGAGAAGTATCTTGACTGTTCTAATGAATCAATATAAGAAGCAGCACCTACACATACAGCATTTCAGATTTCAATAGTGGTTTTTGATTTGGGGGATACCTCCAACAATAGTCACCTTTTTCGGTAGCACACTTGTGTTTTCATCTTTGATATTGTTAAGCTTGAATGCTCTGACGTGATAGAGGAAGGGGGCTCTACTTCCCAAGCATTAACTTAAGCTGTACTCTGCAGCCGCTTTGCAACATCAGTAAGTGAGTAGGTCTAGCCTATGCCTTTTGAAAATGCAATCCGTCAAAGTGCGCACGAGGCATTCAAATAAGAAGACTATGGACATGAGAGCCCAACCTGTGCTAAAATCCTCACTGTACTTCCAGGATTTGATAATGGAGAGAATAAAGAAGTCAAATGCTACAACAACCCCAGATTTTAATGAATGATGCATGTTGTCCTGCTGGATGCCTCGTTGTTGAATTTGATCATCAGTGATTTTTGCCCACCAAAGTGGAAGTTTGAGCTTGCTGGAGAACTTGTTATTCATAATGCATGCTCTAATATTGGTAATTGCTGAATTACAATTCTTGTTTATCAAGAGCTCCCTTGAGCACACAAAAATCACTCAAATTTGCCCTCTAAGACATGGAGTGTTGGTTTGGGTATGCTTTAAGAGGAGGCAATTGGTGTCTCTATACCAGTGCATGCATGGGTTAATACGAGACTGACACAACTGGAATGGAATGATGTCCAGCAGCCAAGGAAGATAGCACTCCACGATAAAGTGGAAGAGTACTTTGACCACCATATACTGCTGAACCTGAACCTGTGTTATACCTAGGTTATGTGTTTTGCAGTAGATTTTAGAAATAATTTTCATTACAGTAAAGTATAGGGAAGACAGTGGCATTGCATTGTTTCTCTGGGGCCAGTGTACAGATAATTAAGTCAGTTGCCGGTGCTGGAGAGGTCAGGATCATAGCTTGGACTAGAACGTGCATATGTAGTCGGGGGCAGCGTGGCTCGGGTGGTACAGCAGTTTACTTGGAGCCAAAGAGTTCCCAGTTCAATTCCCAAGCTCTTTCCAGCTTTTCAAAGTGTTGCTGAGCAAGGCAATGCACCATCAACTGCTCCCTGGGCACAGATCAGTTGCTGCCCACTGCACAACGGGGTTTATGCAGATTAATAATTACTTTAGTGTTTTGCTGTGTTAAAATGAATGTGACGAAAAATGGATTTAAATTCAATTCAGGGCTGAGAACAGATGCCATGAGCTGTGTCCAGAGAATTGTAGCTAATGGATATGATATGGATGGCTTGGCATTCAAAAAATGAATGCCCAAAAGTCTAAAGCCGTGGGATAGTTCAAAGAAAGTTTAGAGTTAGTTGGCTTTTTTTTCCTAGCGTTGGCTCATAAATGTAGGGGATTCAAAGTGAGCGCAAAAGAAACACCAACTCCTTTCCTGACTCTGGAAGAAGCCAGGCTACAAGAGTGGCAATCGTTTGCTCACATTCCATTTTTTTGTTTTGCCACCTCTCTTGCTTTGTTACCATGGGTTTCTGAGCCTGGTGATACTCTTCTAAAATGTAGTTACTTTCTCTGGCTTTGACATGTATTTGCACTCCCTAAAGGGCCAGCTGATAACTAAATATGTTAAATACACTCCTCTTAAATAGCTGCTTGGGTTCCATATGCTAACCAAGCTGACCAATGCAAGTCCACACTTTATTTTGAGGTGTATGTCCTACTCACACTGGCAGCAAGAGCTCCCTACATAGCAGTGGATGATCTCTCACTGAATTTTTACCATAGTGTCAGGAAGTATTTTGTCCAAGGATGTAATTCATTCATTCATTGTTTGTACCGTTTTTAACCTGCACTCACACTCACAGTGGGGCTGGTGCCTATCCCAGCTGTCAAGGGTGTAATGGTGATATGTAACAGTGGACTGTCAGTTGATCACAGGGCCACAGTGGGAAGTGCGAGTGCTAACCAGTGCGGCTCCTCGGGATTTGAGCACATTGATTATTCTAAAGGTGATGTACAGGTATTGTATTGACATGAAAATTAGTTCAAAGAAGTCATAGTTAAAGAGATTAGCGTCGAAGAATATCAACAGACACACTAAAAGGATTAGAGACATGAGAATGCATTGCAATTCCACTGAAATTATCATGTTAATAATTATACAGAGTCTGGCCTCCTAGGTTAAAAAGAACATTGGAGCAGGTGGTATCATATATTGCAATGACTGATCACTTTGTTCTCTCCTTAGGTGTGAGAATGTCCTGAAGCGTTTGTCATGTTTTTATCGCTGCTCCCCTGATGCTGCACGATGGCCTCATCCACATCGCCACTCATATATCCAAGCTGTGCCGCTCTGCCACAGCTTCTGCCGTGATTGGTCAGTCTAACAAATATAATACTTTGCAAGCCTAGATCTAAAAAATCCCTTGTTCTGATTAAACACAGACAGGAAGCCGAAAGGAAATGACTTGCCAGATAACACAAAAACAGCAAACCATTCTATACACACATGAGCAACTAAATGTGATGAAAGAGCAAAATGTACCAGCAGATGGGTGCATCAATACAGAGGCAAAAACCTTTTTTAGGCTGTGATTGCTGAAAACACCCTGTCACACTATTTAAAATTTAAATCCAAGAATCATGAATGTGAGCTTTGGTATGTCATTTCAACTGCTCTTCTTAGGTAAATGTGGATCACTTTCATATTTACGCTTTGAGAATTCATTAGCAGCCTATAGCCAGCTGGCTTACTTTGACATAGAGCATTGGAGTTTGTGACATAAAGGGTTTAACACTGAAGCAAATTTGTCAGCAGTCTGACTCTTAAGAATAATACATTGTAGAGTGATAATGAGTAAGCTTCAGCTACTGTAGTTTTTAATGAACCCAGGCCAGTTGGTAGATCATGTTGCTTCACTAAAAAGAATGAGGACGATGGAGGGTGTTCTCTTCCAATTAATTAATTTCTACCAGCTTTTGGAAATCATTTTTTATCAATAGCTCAACATTGAGTATAGTCAAACAATGCAAATTCTACCTAAACATCTGCAAAACAGTATTTCTACAGTTTTAGGGAAATCACTGCTTCACATTTTGATTTGGATTTTTAATTACATTGAATGTGATCACTAAGGAATTTAACCCAAATAACATTTTGTTTGAATTAATCTATTAATCCATAGAATTTTTTTGTCCCCTGGGACAAAATAAGCTTCTGTGGCAGTCATTCCCTGCTGCAGTGGCTCCCACTTCTTATGAAGAGAGAGGGACTTGCACTTCAGCAGTCTATGTATACAGTCTATATCCCTATCAAGTATTGCAGAGCCCCTCAAAGACCAATGCATATTTGTAATTTTATACCGGTTTTGGTGGCTTACTTAATGCAGCTGAATCATAACAATGCCTTATTATTTTACAGTTAAAGTAGGGAGTGCTGTAGAACTTCTCAACAGTAAAAACCTCTCCAAAAATGTATTCATTGCAATGAGTTTGGAGCTCAGACTTGTCTTCCAATGACTACTTGATGAATGCCAAAAATTATAGATAGAAAAAACAAAAAGCATCGAATGTTTTATGTTTTAATCTATCTGCAGTTTGTCTCAGTTTGACCCGCAGGTTTTCTGAGCTGAGTATATGTATTTTGAGGATTTGTTTGTTTACTTGTTTCTTTATCTTTTTCTAAAAATTATTAGCCTCTTCCACCCATTTGTTTTTTTTGTTTTTTTTGAAAATATCGATAATAAACAGTATTCTGGTTTAAATAGTTTAAATAGTTGCTTTTATTCTGGTTATTCCAGTTTTTTAATTTTTTTAGTTTTTTTGTAATTTTCCAAGTGAAATTGGATTTTTATGGCTACTCAATTCCATTTTAATCTGAATTTGTAATCTTTTTCCTTTTGAAATTGTTTGGATTTTATTCATTTTTTCCATTTTTATTTTCTTGCTTATTCCTCTCCATATATTGTCAGGTTTGATGCCTGCAAACTGGACTTGACATGTGCCCGTAACTGGGCCAGAGATCCCAGGGGCCAGAACTGCACTGGAACCTGTGTAAAGTATCACCAGGTAGGTGGTAAGATTTACACTTTTGAAGTTTTTACTCAGCAAAGTTCTTAACAATATACATCCCAGTATAGTAAACTTGAAAATATGTCAGCCGTATACAAGCTGTGTACTGTCATGCTTGAGTTAATTCTTTATTGCTCAGCTAGCATTACAGATGCAGCCAAATGTTGAAATCCCATTCACTTTCCTTAAAGCTACTTAATTTGAGCTGGGTGTTGCACCCAGACTATTTTTTGAAGCCCCGTCCATTTCCATTGTACTTACTTGCATTTGGTCCAACAATTTGGTACCAGTGTTAGACCCTGACACTTTAAATGCTGTCTTGCATTAAGGCATGGTTCTCTAGTTAGCAGTTGTTTTTCTTGCTTTGGTTAATGTTGATATTGGTTACATTATTCAAAGGGGCCAGCAAATGCAGGCTAATAATTCATGTCAATGAGGACGTCCTGACAATGACTAGCATCTACTGTTTGTACATCTAGTTGTGCATTGGTTTTTGTTTTCTGTTCTCGTGAATGAGGTTTTTGCCCACAAATGATGACGACTTTCAGGGGCAGTGTAAGGAATTAGACTTTTACAGCTACGGTTGACCGGTTAAGACTACTGTATAACTGGGTATCAGTCCAGTTTATTTCCAAGTATGAAACAAATTCCACAGGACACCATAAAAGCTCTCCAGTGACAGAATAAAACAAACTTACGAAGCGTCTCAGATGAGAGGTGAAACATCTTCAAGAGAAGAAACTCAAGTCCAGTTGCCACGAAAAGATTTCAACCAGAATTAACTATGATGACTGGATGACTTAGTACCTCCTAAACACATTAAAAACAGATTTTGTAAATACAGCAGAACATGTAATTTTCCCCCAAACCAGTCTAAGGCTGATACATTCACTGCAGCAAAAAACTATAGATGTATTCTCTACCTCTATTTAACAGGTAGCACTATTTGTATTCCTGAATTCTGTCTGTATAACCCAATCATATTTCATATTTGATTGGCTCGGATGGAAGGTATATCAGCAAAATTGCAATGTCTGTGTGACACAAACCACATCCAGGGGAATATCTGGAAATATTAGTCTATAGTATATAGTAAAAAGTAGAAAATAAATATTTTGAGCTTATTTATATCATAAATTATATATGATATAAATATAGTACATATGCGTGTGTGTGTGTGTGTGTGTACATGTGGGCACATGCAGTATACATACAGTATATATACAGTTATATACACTGTATATCAACAGCATATATACATTATGTATGCTTGTGCTGAAAATGTTGAGGTCATTCACATCATTAATGAAAAAATGAATGTAACTTTAACCCTAAAGTCTTTACTCAAAAATAATTAAATGAAACAACCACAGAAAGAATGGGTACCCTCATTCTTCAAGAAAGATGTATTGTAATAAATTTGGGAGGGTAAAGGACAGACAGATAAGGTAAAGACTGAATAACATAGTTTTAGGAAATATATACTTCCACTAAATGAACTTTTACAGTGAGCTTCTCTGTGTTTGTCTCTGTTTGTTTGCGTTATGGATTTGTTGCCATAAGACCAGAGTGCCAGACAGAGAGTATATGTGGTAGAAAAAGATAAAGTTCTTTTTCCCTCACACATAGTCGGTCTAATACAGCCTTGTCTTTTGCTGTGAAAATAAAAAGAAAAATGCTGATATTAAACATTTAAATGATTTATCAATTACTTGAGTTGAACAAGTTGCCAAACCTTTTAGTTAAGTTTGTACATGTTGTAGTGATATGATGTTAATTTTCACGTGGTTAATAAGACTATTGGACTGAAGTTTGTGTTAGCTAAACATTTTTTACCCCTTCCTTTTTTCATTTGCACAAAATAGTATGCACTCCCACAAACACCTTCTCTTTTGATCAATAAAAGAAAAAATAACTAAAAGCTATAATTTGCAAAGAGTTTTTCTTCTTTCTTTTTGTACTTTTCTCTGGCAATGTTTATTGTACTTGAAATTGGAACTTTATTCAAGATTAAGAAATTGTGATTGTGGCCTCTGGTTTCCAGTTTTTTAATAAGGGTATGATTATGTGAATTTGATTGTCTGTACCTTACTTACTTTTTGCTTTTTAACTTGTGAGCCAGAAAACTGCATTTATTATGGCACAGTGTGAAATGTTGAGTTTTGTCATTTAGATGATAATCATATTACTGTTTCCTATTTATTTGCTTTTATGTTGTATGTGTACATGAAGTTGTACCAGAATGGCAGGGATCTTTGCGAGAGCCTGTGGGGCGATGCCTTCATGGCAGTTGAGGATGAGCCAGAGGAGGTTGAAGAAGCCGCAGCCGAGGCCGATAGCAGTCACCCCTGTGGCTGCCTAACACTCAGTCCCTCAGACAAGGATGTGATTGCTGCCCTGAGAGCCCAGCAGGATGACCCAGAGGAGCTGGACACCACCAAGACTGGCTTGCCTCAGTACCGGGCTCCTTGCCAGACCAAGATGCCCATTCAGTCTCGGAGCAGCAGGAAGGGGAATTCTGTGTTGCGCAAACGCTCTGTTATGGTTGATGATGGAGAAGGGAGTGGGAGTGGTTTGTAGACCAAAATTATAGCTTGAAATGTATTTAGAGCTTACTGGTTATATCCTAATATAAAAAAATCAATCTAATGAGCTGGGGTTTTAACCTTACTCCCAACTAACCTTACCACAGACATCGCTATCATTGTTCTTTTATTTCATGTTCTCTTCGCAAACTTTGATTCCAGGTTTCCAATGGTAGCTGAAGAGCACCTGAAAAAAAATGAATGAAACATGTGTAGAACAAGCAAATTCTTGCAAGGGTTCTGCCGATAAATTGAAGTACTTTCCACATTAAACATCTAGTACAAAATCGGATTCATCTTTTTCTCTGGAGAAGCAAAATATTTTTTTTGTTGTGCACCCCTGAGTGAAATTTCACCATAATGAAAAATCTAAGCATCCTATTTGCGCTTGTTTCAGTAACACTCATTGCTTACCAGCCCTTTTGACTAATATTAATGACATCATTGTACACACAATGTCCTCACACTAGTTCAGGTTGTCTTTAGGAATATTCCATTCTATTCTAAAAACATATACAATAGGAAATCCTAATATGTGCTTTTGTCAGTCATAGCGTAAAGAAGTAAGTGTAATGCCATACTGTGCAGTCTGATCATCATGAGGAATGTATAGTGGACAAGATCACACAGAGTAAAGGTGATAATGAATGTGTTCTTAGCCTAAATTGAGAGGATTTGTTTTAGTAATGACACTGGAATGGTATACAGTACCTGGTGGAAAGATTAATAGTCAGAGGCAAGATCTGCTAAGAGGATGCTGAAAACCTGCAGAGAGAATCTTGATACCTGACAGGTTTGTTCAGGATGCTTAATAATTGTTGTCCATTGGATGTTTCTTTTTTATTGTGTCATGTATGTCTACAGCGAGCACTGCTAGATCGTTAGGTTTTCGTAAAAAGGGAAACATATCAAAAGTGTTACAGTCCTTTGCATTTACAGTATCATTATCATTAAAACTGAAATCATAAACATTAATTTGAGACAGCTGTTTTTCTTTGTTTGAAGAAAAGCCGTCCGTTATTTCAATGCAACAGAAGATAAGGTAAGGTGGACTTTACAATGATGGAGTTTTGTTTACTTTTTCAAGTACCAAAACCCTCTTTGACAATGCTCTGCACCTATAATCTGAAACCCAAAAGTTCTGGAAATGGAAACAGCATACAGCAAACACAAAAGGGTTTTACACTGAAGCAAATTTGTCAGCAATCTGACCCTTAAGAATAATACATTGTAGAGTGATCATGAGTAAGCTTCAGCTACTGTAGTTTTTAATGAACCCTGGCCAGTTGGCAGATCATGTTGCTTCACTAAAAAGAATGAGGACGATGGAGGGTGTTCTCTTCCAATTAATTAATTTCTATCAGCTTTAATCATTTTTTATCGAGAGCTCAACAGTGAGTATAGTCAGCAAACAGCAAACACCTTTGTCCCTCTTTGCTCTCTCACCTTATTAAAAAACTGATGACTAAAACTGAACTTTAATACTCTCCTCAACAGATGGTTGCGGCCCCCTTTATATATATTGTGTATGAATATATACATATATATATATATATATATATATGTATATATATATCTTCTTCTTCTTTTCCTTTCGGCTTTTCCCTTTCAGGGGTCTACACAGCGAATCAACCTCCTACATCTAACTCTATTCTCTGTATCCTCCTCTCTCACACCAACTACCTTCATATATTCTCTCACTACATCCATAAATCTTCTCTTCGGTCCTCCTCTAGACCTCCTGCCTGGCATCTCCAATTCCAACATCCGTCTACCAATATAGTCCCTATCCCCTCCTCTGTACATGGCCGAACCATCTCAGTCTGGCTTCTCTGACCTTCTATCCAAAGCATCGAACATGAGCTGTCTCCCTGATGGACTCATTTCTGATCCTATCCATCCTCGTCACTCCTAAAGAGAACCTCAACATCTTCATTTCTGCTACCTCCAGCTCTGCCTCCTGTCTTTTGTTCAGTGCCACTGTCTCCAAACCAAACAGCATCGCTGGTCTCATCACTGTTTTGTAAACCTTTCCTTTCATTCTAGATGAAATTCTTCTATCACAAAGAACCCCTGAAACTTTTCTCCACCTATTCCAACCTGCTTGAACCCATTTCTTAACCTCTTTTCCACACTCTCCATAGCTCTGGACTGTTGACCCTAAGTACCTGAAATCCTCCAACTTCTTGATCTTTTCCCTGTAGCCTCACCGTTCCACCCGGGTTCCTCTCATTCACACACATATATTCTGTCTTGCTGCGACTAACCTTCA
>CAAKHD010004670.1:0-10523 GCA_901007705.1 Fistularia tabacaria
TCTCTCCCATAACGTCATTGTATGGCTCATCAACTTTATCCCTCTTTAGTTACTGCAATTCTGTACATCCACCTTATTCTTAAAAATGGGCACCATCACACTTCTTCTCCACTCTTCAGGCATCTCCTCTCTCTCTAAGATCCTGTTGAAACTCTACCGCTGCCTCTCCTAGACACTTCCATATCTCCACAGGTATATCATCTGGACCAACTGCCTTTCCATTCTTCATCCTCTTCAATGCCCTCCTCACTTCACTTTTACTAATCTCTGCTACTCTGTGATCTACAATAGTCACCTCTTCTTCCCTTCCCTTTCTTTCATTTTCCTCATTCATCAGTTCTTCAAAGTACTCTTTCCATCTTCCCATCACTCTTCTAGCATCTGTCAATACATTTCCTTCTCTATCCTTAATCACCCGGACCTGCTGTACATCCTTTCCGTCTCTATCTCTCTGTTTTGCCAACCTGTATAAATCATTCTCTCCCTCCTCACTGTCCAACCGAGCATACAAGTCATCGTATGCCCTTTGTTTTGCCTTTGCTACCTCTATCTTTACCTCACGCTGCATCTCCCTGTACTCCTGTCTGTTCTTTTCAGTCCCCTCAGTGTCCCACTTCTACTTTGCTAACCGCCCTCCGGATACACTTCCTCATTCCACCACCAGGTCTCCTTATCTACTTTCCCTCAAGACGACACACCAAATACTCTCCTACCTGTCTCCCTGATCAAATTAGCTGTCGTTGTCCAGTCATCTGGAAGCTAAAAATTCATTTTTAGTCAAAATCACAAACAAATTCAAATTAGAACGTATTGGACAATTAATGTCTTTCAAAGTAAAAAACAAGAAAGTGCAGAATTTAATTATTGAACAAATATTTCTTAAAAATGCAAATGCCTATCCTCTTGATTTTTTTTTATTTTATCCCATGCAATTGCAGCATAGAATAAGATGTCAAAGTGAATTTCAAGTGTCAATGGGAGACAAATTTATGTCTTCTTTAACATATAGCTGTTCTGCTTATGAGCCCCCAAAATTTAATTATTTTCATCAGGATCTGTTTGCTTGTCTCAATTCTAATGGAAGTATGTGGAGCTGAGCAAATGGCAAAGGAAATACTCATGAAGCAAGCATGCCGTTTGACATTATTTTTAAAAGAGAAAAGTAATAGCTAATCCAAATATTGGCCAGTTTTAAATGTAGCATGATACTTTTTTAGCATGCATATTACACAGACTTCGGAAAAAAAAAGTTCCACTGCACGTGACGGTAGGACAGAAGGTACTGTGGGTTTGTGGCGTTCACGTGCATCTTTTCCCGAACCAGGAGCTCTCCGTGCTCTCCAGGGGCTCCCCTGGGCGGGCAGGAGCTGGATCTAACCAAGCCAACTGCGGGCTGCTTGCGGGAAACTGGATCAACGCTCAGTTTAACCCACAGAGGATGGGTGGTGTCCTAATCTTTGTACGCATTAGCATACTTGAATAAGAAATGAGCTAAGAGGGGGTGTAACCAGGTAGCATCCTGCTGCATACAGAGACTCTGTGACATAATCAGACACAAAGTGATTGAGAGAAATAATATATGAATATTCATTCATTTTATGACCAGCAGGATGTTTCATGCCTTGAAAGAGTACTACAGATGCAGTATTTGCGCTAAGAATGCCAACAGAATACTACAGAGAAGGTCAGAGGGAGCTGCATTGTGCCTTTGTGGATCTAGAAAAAGCATACGACGAGGTGCAGAGAGACGAACCATGGTACTGCTGCACTCAGGAAAGACAAGAAGCCGATGTTGATGTTTCTCTTTGAGAGGGGCAAGGATGGAGAGGATCAGGAATGAGTCCATCAGAGATGTTGTGAAGATAAGGTCTGAGAGGCAAGGCAGAGATAGTTTGGTCAGAGCAGGGACAATGAATATATTGGTAAAAGGATGCTGAGCTCGAAACTGCCAGGCAGGAGGTTTAGAGGAAGACCAAAGATTTATAGATGTATTGAAAGAGGACATGAAGCTAGTTGGTGTGAGAGAAGAGGATGCAGGGTTGAATGGAGGAAGTTGATCCCATGCAGCCGAAAGCCGAAAGGACCTCACCTATACTGGTTACTGTCGCAGACGTGGGGTTCAACCATACAACCAGTCACTCTTCTGGAAAATTTAAGGTCCCCCAGTGAACCGATCGGACTGTGGGAGGAATGAATAACAGTAAATGTGTGTAGCACTTTAATTAGCTTGCAGTTCAAAAGCTAAAATTCCTTCACACAGATTACATTCACGCACACTGATTGCAGCAGATATAGCATGCAAGGCGCTAGCCAGACCAACAGGAGCAGCTGGGGGTTTAACGCCTTGCCCAAGGACACTTCGACAAGCAGAGCCAGGGATTGAACAGATAACACGCAGGCAACGATCAAACTACAAGGAGAAAGGGCAGAATTGATACACAGGTATCTACACGCACTTGCCCATGCCAGGATATATTAAATTTTGTCAGGGACAAACTTCATACAAGGCCAAGGTTTAAAAAAAAAAAAAAAAAAAAGTGTGTGATACATTTTTAAACTAGGCCATCTATTTTCATCGACAACTGTTTTTTTTTAATCTAACTGGCACGTCCTGAGACGTGTTGATTCAAAGAGATCTGGCTGCCTTCTCGTTCTGTCTCCTTATTGCGGATACTCGATCAACAAAGCTAATCAGCTCAGCGCGCAGAAGATGCCGTTAACCGCCTTTTTGCGAAGGCCTTGCGTACCGGGTCGGGTTTTTTGTTTCACAGTGACTCCCCTGACAGCTTTCATCCCGAGACTGAAGGCCAGGCTTCAACAAATTCTAGAAAAAAAAAAAAAGCTAAAAATGAATCGCTAATTTCTCTATTCCTCCTTGGTGTACACGCAGATGTAGAGGATGAATTACAAGTAAAAAAAACAAAAGGATTTTAGATTTATTTTATTTAGAAATTGCAGATGCAATGGCAGGCTTTATCCATCACGATCAAGAACTCCCACTGGAGGGGGTCGGGGACATCTTTGCACAGAAAAACATAAATATTTCACCGTGTTTCAAAATTTAAAGTGTTAATTAGAGTGTCCCGTGGGAACGTAACACAACACGCCTCATTGACTTTGTCGGGGAGAGGAAAAAAAATAGATAAATAAATAAAAATCATCTTTGAAACCTGTTTGCAGCTCAGCTTATGTATTTTTCGTTAGTGTCTATTATCATATTTTGTAACAAACAAACCAAGAAGCTGCGACTTTTTATCCAACCCCCTATGAATATACACAAGGCAATTAATCTTCATGGGCGTGATAAGGTAAAAAAACGAATACAGCGCAGAATCAGGCGGGTACAGATAAATCACATTAAGTCAAGCCAGATCTGTGTTTTCAGAAATTATGGGACCCCCCCCCCAGCCTGCAAGAACTTCGGCGTTGTACGCAACATTTTGTGCGAATTTTATCGATGATGAATATCTAACCAACGTCTAACTGCATACAGTATTAAGGTTTGCACTGTTACACATGCAACAGCCATCAGGAAGCAAATGCTTCCTAGTGGCTGATCTTATGGTCATCATTGCTTTTTCCCTCCATCTATATTATTAAGATAGACACACCATCAGTGTAAACAACAACACAATCTTCAACTAATGCTTTGTTCTGTGTTAAGTATTCATGAAAGTGATGTTGAAAGGATAATTGATGTATATTTGCATACGTTTCCCTGCACATTCAGTTATAGCCTCCCTTTTTAGCCATTGCTGGGAAGTTTGATTTTCTCTGATCAGCAAAATCTGTCACCAGCTATGAGCTCACCGACCGCAACAGACATCGTTGTCCCCACCCTTCCCCTCCCCAACCCTCCGAGCTGCTTCCTTTTCAACTGCGAGCAAGAAAGATGCGATGCGGGGGTGCGTTCTTGCTACGCTCAAGAGTAGTAAGCATCAGCGCGAGGGTTATTAGGAGGGCACGGGGGAGTCGGCTTTTTTCAGATAAGTTGGGTAATGTTTGCTGGAACACGTCGGATTTTGAGTTACTTGCAGCATCACGGGAAGACTGTTCTCAGGCCCATTTGTTCTCCCATTATCTACTGGCCGGCACCGGAGAAGGAGGGGGGGGGGGGCGAGGGGGGTTCGAGCTGTGATTGGGAGAGAGGCCATTATACTTGGGACTCGGAGCGCTGAAATATGGATTAGCCCGTTTTGATGTGTATACCTGTCAACCGGAGCCAAGATTACCACTGGTGTTTTCAGTGACTGAAAACACACACACTCTGCCTTCCAGTTATCACCACAAGTGAAGCCCACAAGTTTAATGCGGTCGGTAGAGTTCTTTTGGGCCGCGAGAGTCCGGTTGGCAAGGTTAGCGCTATCGAGATTAGGAGACGAGCGCCTCCTGTAGCACCACACCAAGCTCAGGAGGCACGGGTGCATGCAGTTGCGAGCGGACAAATCCGTTCCTTTTTTTCATGTAGGGACTGATTAGTCACGCTGGTTTCCATAGCCACTGCTACGAATCACCACATGTCCAGTTCTTCAAGCATGGGTACACACTTGTCTTTATGTGGTGGTTAAAATTAAAAATCATTTTTTGAGGGATCACATGGAACCAGGGTGATCACTGAAGAGAACAAATAGCTTAAGTTATCCGTCAGAGAACACATAAGCGGTTCCTTATTTTCCCCCCATTTTATATTTTCAGATATATTGCAAAAATAAAATGAAAAATAAATGAATAAACACAAAACATTGAAATCAGTCGTATCAAGCAGAAAGAACGGTGTGAGCAAAAAGCAGCTAAATCCTCAAGCTTATGAAAACAAACAAATTTTGGAAGGTTGACGGCGGTTTTGATACAAATATTCATGAAGGATCGAGGGCAGAGACTCGCAACAGAAAAGACCCCCGTTACCAGCTGACAAGGGCGTCGCCACATTGAGAGGCCATCCGTTCCTTGCAATGTTGCGAGTATGACATGCTCCCAGGGGCCATTCAAGGAGAATAGAAAGCAAGTGAAAATCAGATTTAAGACCAAACAACGAAAGCGTTAAATATTTTGTTACTTATACCGGTTGCGAACTTCACTAAAAATAAAAAAAAAATTAAAAAGGCATCGGGTTTCACGCTGCCCTCTGCAGTTCCGATCAGGTGATTACATAAAGGAAAAAGTAAATAAATAAATAAATAAATATATGTTTTATTCTTGCATGGCAACTCGAGGCGCCTCCAGTGTGTGTTATGCTTTCTTGCTGCCACTGGGTGACAAATTGGACATAATAGCCCTAACTACTTTGATACTGCAGCCGAGCTCGGGCTTTCATCTGTCCAATTAAATTGGCTCGGTCATTACAGGAATGAGATGTCCTAGAGGTTAGATACATTTGAGAAAAAAAAAAAAAAAAAAAAAATCCAGCCAATCACATTCAATGTATTCTGTGATTATGTTTGTACCCTAAAGAAAAGTGAATGGATGGCCGTTTCTGTTGGCATTGCTACATTTTTATGTTGTTTTTTTTAAGACTGGAAATATTGCAAACTGCACAATCTCCCTCTCGATGCCACGGGTTTGTCTCCATTTGAAAAACCGTCAGTGAAAGTACGAGTCTTTCTGCTCCAGCTAATTCACTCTTTTCAGCTATTGTTGGAGACTAATGCGCCGTGCCACGGAGAATAGTCTCTTCTTATGGGGTTCTCTATAAATAGCCGCCTGCTTAATTTATCTAAGATTTCAAAGATTTATTGAAGATGGATCTTCTTTCAACCAGTTCAATGTCAAAAGGCTGTAAGGCTGAGTGAACACTGAACGTAGAATGATTTAGGTAATGGGGAGTTTAGTCACATGACCGAGACGAATCTTGATGAGAAAATATATGCGTGGGGACACAGCAGTAGTCAAGCAGGAGGCCGGACAGAAACTGTGTACATTTACAAAAGTTTCCCAGAGATCGTTCAATCAAATGGGTATTACATACAAGGAAAACACACACAGAAAATGTACCGCATTCTGGCAAAAGTCGTTGCACGTTAATCGTAAACCAAAACAACTTCTCAGTTAAAGTTGGCAACTTTGAACCCTAAACAGCACCGAATATCCATGCACTTTCTAAAGTAAATATCTTTTACATGCGGGTTGTTCTGAAAAGGAAGGGATCGCTTTCATTTTTCGTCTGCAGCGGGGGTACAGATGCTACCATCTCAGAGGAAATTGGAAAAAAGAACACCACTTGGTTTTTTCCAATTGGTCTCCCCGTCATTCGAAACAAAGGGTTAGCTTGACAAGGCACAGCCGTCAAAGTACAAGGACAGGACAACACTTTGACAGAAAATGAGAGCGTTTCCAAGGTCGTGATCCAACCACAAAACAGTGTTTGTATCAGAGCCAGCTGGCCCATTAAGGTAAAATAGGCTAATGCTAGGGGCGCCATGGCCTCCAGGTGGCGCCACAAAATTGAGAAAAAAGTCACCTTCAATATAATTACAGCTAGTCTTGCTATTAAGTCTTAATTATTTGTATTTTATTAATCCCTCGCGGGGAAATTCATCCTCTGCATTTTAATCCATCATGGACAAACCATGAGCAGTTGGCTGCTGTCTAGGGTTCAGTGTCTTGCTCAACAACACTTCAATCAACACACACTAGGATCCAGGAATCGAACCAGGAATGTTGTATTCCAAGGTAGTTCGCTCTTCCTCATGTGCCGCGCCACACCTAAAATGAAACACTCCACTTGATTCACATGAGCAATATCCAATTGCTATTGCTACAAACGATAATATCAAATAAGCCTCCCTCCTCTGGCTGTGTGGAGGGGGAGGATTTATTGATGTGACCCCTTGTTGCATTAATAATTTATTACTAATATTATTTTTCCACTTACTTACAGGATTTTTATTTTATTTTTTTTATAATTGTATTTCAGATTATCTATGTATTCATTTGTAATTTTTACAGGCATGTAAATTGGGTAACATGTTATCCTATGAATTCAAGGCGGTGATTGGACTTCTTTTGTAAGTGTGTGTAGTTAGCCTACAGATATAGAAGCCCTACCCACGGCAAACCAGAACCAACTCTGGTTTGCCTTTAGAAAAGACAAGCAACATGAGGACTTCTCATGAATGTTCAGTTGGTAAAACCTACTATATTTTATTCTATAGGCCAGAAGAACTGATGATGAGGTGAAACATCTTCAAGAAACAAAACAAATACAGTCCTAGAACATGATGTTTTTTTTTTTAAATTGGCTTTTAGATTCTAGGAGTTCAAGTTACAGTAAGCAGTGCAGGTTGGTGTTACCGCTCATCATTATTTAGATTTAAGCATAAATCCATGAGGTTTAAGAGATGGTAGAGGATCTGTGTAAGCTAAAAAAAAATAATTGAAAATAAAAAAAACATGATCCTGTCATTTTGGACCAGATCCTGCTTTCTTATAGACATGTATTTAAGGCTCCAAAAGCTAAACCACTGTGCATGAAGATCCATATTTTTTGTTATTATTTCTTTAAAACGGTATGTGAAGTTGTTTTTTTTATCGCAGTGCCTTCAGAGTGTATCTTTTCAATCATAGCTTTCAGAATAATTCAGTTTCTTGGATTTTTATGGAAAACCGTCTCATTTAATTGCCTTTTCAATATTCTTACCAATAAAGGGTAAGCCTTGAGTTCCAATGAACTGGACTTGATCTGCATAAAATTAAGTCTTGACTTTTTCTACATATTACCACGCTATAATAACATGTATAATTATATGCAGTCCCATACCTGAAGAGGCATCTGAAAGTAGCAGACATATTTGCTTTGTCGTACACAAAGTGTAACACAGAAAGATGAACGGCGGCCTGTATGGTATTTGGCAGATGGTGACAAATACATTATTGCTGGTCCACAGCAGCAAACAATCCATGTGTTGCTTTGGAGAGTGAGCTGTCACAGCTCCCCGCACCCGGACAGCGTCACGCCATAAATATCAATAAAAAGAGGGAAAGCAGGATGTCCTCGGGGGCGACTGCAGTGAGGTACGTGTATTAGAAATGTCACCGATAAGTTTGGAAGGAGAGGACTGTAGGATGTAATCCTGAGTTCGGTCTTGCCGAGAACTAAAATTTCACTTGAGGTTAACTTGTCATGATTGGTTAGGGAGTCCTGTCTGCTCCACTGGAAAGTACTGGAAAACCCTTGTTGATTTAGAGACAAATGAATTTGGTGATATTGCTATGATAACATATTTAAAGCTATAGATATATCTTACATTGGTTTGCATTAAAGAATGTGTGATTTATTTTACTTAAAAAAGTAGCAGCTTCTGATCTTATTTGATTAGTTTGAATTACGACAACAGAACTCCAGTGGAATGTTTTTTTTTTTGTTGTTTTTTTTCCTTTTTTTTTCCCTACTTCTCTGAAAGATTAAGGATTCAGAAAAATATCGCATAGCTGCTGTTTTCCCCCTTAAGGCAAGGAGAGAAAATGTTCAATATGAGCCACACCTTGAGAAACAGTCATCTTGATGAGGGCAATCTGGATGCCTTTCCCCCCCCCCCATCTGGTGACTCCACCTCGGGGTTAGTTCTATAAATTGACCCAAGGAAGTGGGTCTATCAGTCAGCTGGTGTTCCATTTACAAGTGGACAAAATGTTTCTTGACTTCAATGAAAGCCACAAGGTAAATGAAAATTCAAAAAAAGAAAAAAAAAAAAAAAAATTAACTGGTGATTTGACCAGGATATAGCAAATCAAGTTTGCGGCTAATAGCTGAAAGTTGTTTTGAAGTAGACTATCACTGCAAGCTTCCATCGCGGCTGCCAAAACAAATACTAAACCCTCTTGGAATAGGATGACGAAGAGTACAGTTGGAGCAAAGCATCAGAGGAAGAGATCTGCGAAGAAAGGAAGAGGAAGGATCTTTGGCTGCAAATTCTCACCCGCAAGCCTGTGTCGCATACCGACGCGTCAGGCATCATACCTGGAGCGTTGTTTTTCAACGAACCTGGAGAAACGTCTATTTTCCACTGCAGCGTCAGTGAAGCGATGCAATTTCTCATTTCAAAACACAAAAATGTGGAAAATACAAACTCTGCTTTTATTTAGTTTAGGTTTAGATACAGATATTGATGTTGATGACGTTCCAAGGTATGTCAAAAAATGATGAGAAAGGAGGGGTTCTAACACGTCGGTATGTGACACTAAGGGGGAATTCTCCATCTGTCACGCTATTGACGCTTTGGGATGAGAACATGTTCTCTGTTATGTCGTCTTCTAGCTGTTTCGAGCAATAAGGAGTAGCCAAAACAAACAAAAAAAAAGCGTCTGTTAGCATTAAGCCTATAGCCTACTGCCCCAGAACACTACAGCATAGAAGATGACATGGAACCGAACTTTCCTGGTTCGATTCCCCGCTCCTCTTAGTGTGTCGAAGTGTTGTTGAGCAAGACACTGAACCCCTAACTGCTCCCCTGGCGCTGGTAGATGGTTCATCCATGATGAGTTAAATGCAGGGAACGTATTTCCCCACAAGGGATCAATAAAGTATACATTATATTATTAAGATGACGCTGGACACCACCCTGTGATTGAACAGCTGCAGCATGGCTCTGCAGACATTGAAAGACCTGAGTCTCTTCAGAAAGAACAGGCGGCTCTGACCTTTCTTGTTTACGCCATCTGTGTTTTTCGTCCAGTCTAGTTTATTGTCTATGTGGACGCCCAGGTACTTGTACTCGTCTACAATGTCCACATCTGTCCCATTGATGGACATGGGGTTTGGGCAGGTCCTCCTTTTTCTGAAAGTCCACCACCACCTCCTTCGTCTTCGTTACGTTGAGCTGCAGGTGGTTTAGTCCACACCCCTCCACGAGGGGAACGATCTTCTGCAGCCTCACATACTATGGCCGGCCTGTGAGTTAGTCAGTAATCCAGGCCACCAGTGGAGCATCCGCCTGCATGTCCAGTATCTTACTCCTCAGTCGGTCAGGTCGAATGGTGTTAAAAGCCCTGGAAAAGTCGAAGAACATGACTCTCAAAGTGCTACCTGCCTCCTCGAGGTGAGTGTAAGCCCTGTGCAGCAGGAAGATGATGGCATTTTCGACTCCGATATTGGGCTGGTACACAAACTGCAGGGGGTCAAATGCTGGTTCGACAACGAAGCGAAGGTACCTCAGGACGAGCCGCTCCAGTGACTTCATACCATGCAATATCAAGGCCACCGCTCTGTAATCACTGCATTAGGGTGTTTTTTCTTTGCCACAGGGACCAAGCATGAGGTTTTCCACAGGCAAGGGACAACCATCGTGCTCAGGCTCAGGCTGAATATATGTTGTAAAACACCACACAGCTGAGTAGCATATCCTTTAAGCACTCTAGAGACGTGGCGGTCAGGGCCCGCAGCCTTTCTCGAGTGTCCTCTCCTCACATCCTCCACGGTGATGACGTGGGAGGCTAGCGGGTTGTCAGGGAGCCCTGAAGTGGAAAAGGGGGCAGGGCTGAGGTGAATAGACAGGAGCAGGGAGGGTCGTTGAGGAGAGATGGTGTGA
>CAAKHD010004670.1:14246-41770 GCA_901007705.1 Fistularia tabacaria
AACAAAAAAAAAGGGGGGGGGGGGGGGGGCTTTTTGTCCAGCTCTTCAAAACTTGATAGGATAAATAGCTCAGGCCTCTCGTATGTAGAAAGACAAAGAGGGACCTCTCACATTAGTCAATGAAAATGGAGGTCTTGCAGAGAGTCTCTGGCAACAAGGTGCGTAATTATCTATTTTAGCTGCCCCACATAGGTGGATTAAGACACTGCCATCATCTGCCATCTGGCTGTGTAAATATTCTCATCTCTTCTGGCGAAAAATACATTTGTTTTCACTCGCCCACTTTATAAAAAAAAAAAATTAAAAAAAAACAAACTCGACTGTTGTCATGGTGCAGAGTGCGGATTGGTCGTTTATTTCAGTTATTTCGACAAATCAAATCCAAGAGGTTGTGCTAGACAATGTGAAAAGGCAAATGTGTGCCACAGTCACCAGTATTCTAATACTTTTTCCCAATATTGGCATTCATAACATGTAATAAACACCCAACACCACTGTAATGGTCACCGGCTCATACCCGCAGGGCACAGCTATCTTTAGATGGAGGCTGGGACCCTCTTCAGTTATTTGTGTGAAACAGGGCCAGATGGGACCCAACCCTGGCCCCATCCCCAACAGGCATTCATTTTACCTCTAATTAGCCGCTTTTAGAATCTTGGACGGCCGGTCCTCTCGTCTGAACGCCGATGCCGGTGCCTCTCAGACCTTGGCAATGGTAGTCGAGCTCATGAGTTACCGGAATTAAAAACAGACGGCCGTAAAATATGATTGCGAATCAATGCAGCACTTAAAGGGTGTTCTATTTTGCTGTATGTTTTTTGGATGCTAAATGCCTTGCGGTAACGTCTGGTGGAGATAAATAGCCTTCAGCTAAGATTGATATTTTCAGTTGGTTAGAGATGCCCAGAACACTTGTATCTATACGAGAGGAAACCGCTTTCCTTATTCATTTGTTGGATTTCACAGAACCGGCTGCTGGAAGCTGTAATCTTTTCACGCTTTTTAATACTAAAATATTCAGCATTACCTTTTTCTGGTAAGATGTCATTCTTGTAAAATAGTGAGGGCGAGACCGGATACAGCGATCAGTGCTTTGCTACACATTTCCAGGGATTTAATAGGAAATAGATTTGCTGTGAAAGAGGTTACAGAACCCTGGAGTGCACTCTGACAGGTCTCTGTTAAAATTCAGACCCCCCACCCACCCCAAAAATAAAAAAAACTTGCTGCCAGTCGTGCACGCTCATTTATTTCAGGTCTGGGCAAGAATTAAATTGCATTCACCTGATACATTAACACTTTTATACAGGGAATTCTACTTATGGGCTTGACATTAAACCCAAGCTACTACTTTCAGAGGCTCAACCATGTTTGTATACTAAAACTGATGCAACTGCGTAGTTCGAAAAAAATATATTAAAAAAATCCTGATTTTAAAAAGTAAAAAGGGGGGTATTCGTCATGAAAGTGACAATAAATAAAGAATTTAGGTGTATTTTGTGTCACATTTATTTTGTAATGCAGCTTTATATAGCGGTCAACTTCGCTTCAGGGAAACTTCAGACTTATCTAAACAGCGTGGAACTTCAAAAACAATTCACAGCGAATACCATTCTTATCAGGTATGCAGATTTTTTGGGGGCTGGTAGGCTCTTTTAAACGCATCGAAGGAGTCGCATCCTCTCAGAGTCACTGTCAACAGGCTCCAGCTGGGGCCTTATCGATCGTAATTTCTGTTCTACCGCTGATGATAAATTATAGATGTAATGGATTTACGCCGGCAGACAGGCAAGACATGACAAGGCGTTTCTGTTAACTCAGATAAATCCATACCAGCGCTGTGTTGTAAACAGTCCCTCTTTTCCCTGCCTTCCGCCGCCTCCCATTGCGTTGGTTTTTAATCTTTTTTTATAAAAAAAATAAAAATAAAATTTATGGCTTCATCAAAACACTTCTACAACTCTTTCTTTACTGTACTGTCAATGCATCGGAGCTACTGCACTCCTTGTTATACAGACACACACACACAAAATACTTTTCTTTCACCAGGTTCACCTTAACCTTTGTTTACCCGTTATTCTGGCTGGATCCTTAAGTTATATGTGCGTGCGCGCGCACACACACACCTCAAATCAACACATTCGGCGAAATGAAGACTTGCGTGCAGCATTGCGTTCAGTAGTCGACAAGGCGGCAGAGTTTGATGATGTCGCCACTGCTTGTCTGTTTAAGTACTTTTGTGAATTTGTCCAAATGGGCAAGATTTAAAATGAAAAATGTTAAAAAAATAAATAAAAAAAAAAAATTAATTTATATACAGACGTTTCCCACAAACTTTTTTTTCCAGTTGAAAGAAAAGCCTATTGTGGCAGTCTGCAGGTAACACCGACTCACTCATTTATCCCCTCTGCTTACTCTGCACACCTGCTACCACTCACCTGAAGCAATCAGCCAATCAGGGCCGGTATTCAGACACCAGCCATACAGCCCAGGTCATCTGGCAACCTCTTCGGAACAAATTCGAAAAAAAAAAAGTACTGCCGTTGCGTTTTGGGCCCCCATCTATGCAAGAATGGCATTCATGCGGCACCTGAAAAATGGAGAAATCTGGAAACGGGCTCCGGAGGGGAAGGGTTTTTGAAAACATCGCCACGAGAACAAGGAAAACACTTTGAAAGGTTTCCAGTCGATGGCCGTGCACAAGCGGTGTCGATCATGACAACAGTGGCGGACTCCAGAGTATTTTTACCCACATCCCCACTCCCGCTCTACAATGCCCTGGAATTTACTCAACATTTTAGTTTTGGGGTCACTGTATTCTTCTCCCTCAATGTCAGCCCACACAAATTCAAGATAACTTGCCATTGCTGATGTTTACGGTCCTCGTTGTTGAAGGAGAAAGTCTCTTTAGTTCATCATTAATTCGCACCGCCAGCTAATTGGCTAACAAGTATCTGAGCGTTTCTGGTGTTTCATACAAAGCACGGAGATTGTTTTTAATACGCTGGCATCTGCTTGTACAGCTTTTTGAAAACAATCGGAAATCTGGAAACGCCCCGCAGCTCCGACTGCTCTCCTCGTCAGTTTGATCACTCAGACTATTTCGTAATGAACTCCTTTCCTGTTTCGAGGAAGCCTTTTCTCCTGTTTCCCGCGCTCTGCTTTTACCCGCCATCGATAAGACGTCCCAAAAGACTATACGTGTTAGGACTATCTGTATCGAAATTGGGACTTCGTCAGAGCACTTTTCCAATTGTCAGAGACGACAACTTTTGATATTTTTTAATCAATTGATTTGTTTGTTTATTTTTAAATTAAATGAATAAGTTAATATTTAAGAAATACATTCATAAGGAAAAATAATAACCACCTTCTTGCTGTTAGGCGGGAGCCATGTGTATGCCGTATTTCTATTTCCCAATTTTAATATAAAATATATATGAGAGTAAATGAGAGCAGTTGACACTGATTCAGCAGTGTGTGATGTTCACGTTGTGCCTCGCCATCCACCAACTTAACCCGGCAGGTGAGAGACGGGTGAGAGTGGGTGATATCCTTCACAGTCGGGAACGGATATTACAAATGAAGATGATTTTCGAGTTCCAGGGCGGCTGCGAAAACGAAAGGGCCACACATTCATTGAGAACTGGAGGACCTGTGAATGCGGACGTTCCTCGGAAATACGAAGCGGAGGACGGCGGTTCCCTTTTCTACTTTCACTAAACATAGCCGCTGTTTTTACAACGTCAATAAGTACTCTGCCTCTCTAATTTGCTGTCAGTCTTGAAGTAATCCTCTTGACAAACCCCGCTTTTAAAAAAAAACAAGCAGCGGCAAGTTAATTCAATTGAAATTGGATCTATTTGAACAGTGTCGACTAGGACGCGGGATTGGCGCCGCTCTGGAGAGAAAGAGAACGCGCTGAAAAATAATGATAGGGAAATAAAATCGTTAAAAGATAAATGGAAAGGGGGACAAAAAAGTGAATGGTGCGCATTGGTAATGAGTCAATACATTGGTAATGGAGGTGGTTGAGCGAGACGCCAAGTGCTTCATGGGAAATCCCCCAAGAATGAATCTTAGGTCAGTTTGTCGCAAACATAAATCAAGGGACTCATTCCGCCTGGAGGAGCCCAACAACTGCTTCCATGAAACATACAGTGAAACCTTGACTTACAAGTCCACTAACTCGAAGAATCAACTTCATCCATCAGTCATTTTTTTTTGCTTTGTCGGGCTCGATGAGGGCTAATTTACCGACAATAAACAAGTGAAGAAGAATAGCAAGACTATGAAAATACAACAATGGGACTACATCGGGGATCAGCTCTGAGACCCTTCTTGTTTGCAGCTGTGATGGACAGGCCCACAGATGAGGATAGACAGGAATCTCCATGGACCATGATGTTTACAGATGACATTGTGATCTCTACTGAGAGCAGGGAGCAGTTGGAGGAAAATCTCAAGAGATGGATGTATGCTCTGGAAAGGAAAGGGATGCAGGTTAGCCGCAGAAAGACAGGATACATGTGTGTGAATGACAGGAACACAAGTGGAACGGTGAGGCTACAGAGAGTGGAGACAAAGAAGATGGAGGATGTTAAGTACTTACGGTCAACAGTCCATAGCCACGGCGAGTGTGGAGAAGAGGTACAGAAAAGCCTCTGAGACAGTTGGAACGGCCAGAGAAAAAAGTGTAAGGGATAAAAGAGGATTAGTCAGAATGAAAGGAAAGGTGCACGCGTATGGTTCAGAGCCAGTGGCATTGAGGGAAAGGCAGGAAGCAGAGCTGGAGGCAGCAGAGATGATGATGTTGAGTTCACGTCTGGAGTGACGAGGTGGATAGGATCAGGACAGAGTCCAACAGAGGAACAGCAAATGTTTTGGAGATAAGGTCAGAGCAGCCAGACTGAGATAGTTTGAAAGAGGAAGGATAGTGAATATATTGGAAGAGGGATGCTGAAATATGAACTGCCAGGCAGGAGGTCTAGAGGAAGACCAAAGAGAAGATATATGGATGTACTGAACGAGGACATGAAATTAGCTGGTGTGAGAGAAGAGGAAGAAGAAGATGAAAAAACAACACTGAAAGGAAGGTCTGTCCGGTTTGCCTTTCCGAGATGTGAAAAGTCACAGCCTGCTTTGCCGTGTGCAAGGCGAACAAACAGCGCACAGAATTTTCTGCTTGCTCATTGTCTAATGCCCGCCCTCACATTTAATGATTAGCTGTTTTTGCAAATGTATTGCATATTCATGCTGTACGGGGAGGCCTCGGGAACTGCAAACGGATCTGACTGACATTACAAAACGTCTCCT
Organism: Fistularia tabacaria; assembly: GCA_901007705.1. Lineage (NCBI taxonomy): Eukaryota > Metazoa > Chordata > Actinopteri > Syngnathiformes > Fistulariidae > Fistularia > Fistularia tabacaria. The sequence goes on from CAAKHD010004670.1 coordinate 19,563, forward strand.
GAATGAGAATACGCTTTCATCACCGCGCCGGACAATTAAAGCGATTCATTAAAACCATTCTCAACCTTCCCCCGCATCCGATTCTTACTCGCGAGCTGCCCTCGGGAGGCGAATAAAAAGAGCTCGTCGACATGTCGGATCTGATGTCGGAGATCGTTGACAGGTCCTGCTGGAGACCTCAGTGGGAATTCAGCCATCGGTTGGAGGAAAGTTGATTTATTTTTTTAAACAAACACGAGAGGTTACCCATGTGATTCGGCATTGGGCTGTTAGCAATGGCACTAAATCCCTGCGGTTGCTGCAGCTAATGACTTTAGTTCAAAGGGAGCAGCGCTTTCAAGTCCCATTTGATTAGTCGGGTTAACCATGACTCAGAGGGAGGAAACACTTGAAACAGAGTCTAAGTGGATTTTGTTTATAGCCCGCATTGTTATTTCCTTTTGGAACGGGACCGGCAAAAAAAAATATATACTGTATTTCGGCAAAGATGGTTCAAAGTCAAAGTGGTTTGCTCAAGAGACGCGCCCATCCCATAATGAGTAAGCATTTACAGAGATACCGATCACATCAGTTTGCATAGGCGGCTCTTTAGCAGCATTCCTTTTGAAAACGCTCACACCCCTTAGCATTTCATTTTGATCGGCGTGAATTTTAATTACCTCCACAACATAAACGATTAGGTAATTTCATTTTCCAGTCGGTATCTTCGTCACACTAGCGCTCCCGCTGTTCTCCTTCACTGTGCTCATTTTACATTACAACTTCCCTTACTCTGTGATATCAATTACATTCTCACACTCCATTGGGGGAACCTATTTACTCACATTGTTTGTTTGCATCTCTTCCAGCAAATCCATCATTTCCTATTCATGGAAAGTGATATGCCAAAGTCACCGCGCACACCCTTTTCAGAGAACTACAATAGCATAATGCAGAACCTGCTTCCACAGTGGCATTGTGTTGTGCAACAGATGTTGGAGTAGCTTTTGCCATGTTTTGTTGGACAAACTGACTCATCTCTGGATGTGCCAAAAAGATTCACCAGAGACTGAGAAGCCTGTTGGATCATTAAAGTCTGCCTCTTTGGGGGAACAATCCTTTAAAATTTGTGTTGACGGATGAAAGATAAGGAATTACACGAGGGCTTGTGTTGCCGCTTGCATGTCAAAACTGCTGACTCATTTGAAACTGCTGACTCATTTGAAACAGCTGACTCATTTGAAACAGTAACATGTGAACGTTACATGAAAGAATAAAAAACTCCGGATGCGACCGGGTGCCGTATGGATTTTTTAAGGAAGTTCCACATAAACAATTTTAAGCCCGGGGAAAATCAATGACAGTTTGAGAAAATGGTATGGTGCTCTGTTCTTGGGACGGCAAGTGTCATATTGCTGAATACACCCCTTCTTACTTTTAGCTCTCAAGAACAAAACGAACCGTGAAGCTATTTTTTTAATTCCTACCTCTCCTTCTGTACAATTATAATGGGTTATAACTAGAGGCAGAACTCGATTAAAAAATAAATCAAATTTATTGGAGACTTTGTAAACAAGTAATCAAAATTAACCACACTTTAATCTCACCGGAAAATTGGTCCATTTATCCATCGTCGACTTGGAAAACCTTACGCTGCATGGCTAGCATTACCAACCTGCATGCTGGCTAGCTCCAACCGGTTTGTTGTTGAGTTGCTAATGAGGGGTGGGGATTCTCTTGTGATTTGCAAATTCTCTCCCACATAAAGCACAAAGGACGGGATTTCTGTTGATATTTCCGTTGGGAAGTTTTGCAATTAAAACAAATTAATTTTGTGTTATTATTATTATTATTATTATTATTATTATTATTATTATTATTATTATTATTATTATTATTATTATTATTATTATTATTATTATTATTATTATTATTATTATTATGTGTGTTATTCCATCTAGATATTGACATTGTTTCTGGACCGACTTCAAGTGATGACATTTTGTTGTGTTAACGTCCATTTTTCAATGGAACTGTGTGTATGTGTATTCGTGCAATACTGGATCGTGTGGATGAATAGGGTTTAAATGAACGTCAAAGAAAAGGACTATGGTGCAGAGATTTAGCTTGGCTACAGGATACTACTGAGCTGGCAAGGACAAAGAACCCGTTATTTATCTAGCATTTGTCTTCTGACTGAGTCAGAATTGATGCCATATTCTGTTATGCAGATTTTATACAGCTTAGTTTACAAATTTTGCCGAGCCGAAGGTGATACTATTGTGTGAAATTAGTCTCTCGTGTCTTTTAAAAGTGCAGTTAAAATACATTAACTTGATGTTAAGTTTAACAAAGTTAATTCATCGAAGTAATTATCAAGATAAATATTTTATTTAACTTTATTCTATTTTTTTCATAAGATTTTGTTTTATTTAAACAGCTGAGTTTACAAATGTTACCATGCTGAGGGCGATTTCATTGTGTGAATTTAGCCTCTCTTGTCTTTTAAAAGTGCAGTTAAAGGACATTTTAACATAGTTTATTAATTGAATTAATTCAATTGACTGATCTTTTATTTCATTTTGTTTCATTTAAAGCTCAGCGGGTTATGAAGTCTTAAATGCGCGTACAATATTAGACCCCGTCAGAAAGTAAATGGCTGATTATGCTCATGGGTGCCCGGCATATCAGAGAGACCTGACAGCTGAGAGAGCCCGATCCATTTAATTTTGGCAGAGCCTCTTAAAGCACCAGGTCATGTATCTGCGTGCTTATCTGTCTCCGTTGCCATCAGGACTAAGTGTCCATACAGTACACAGAGAGCACACTCTAAATGCAGAGCGGCGACAATCGTGTGAGTTGAATTCCGTACGGGATTAATACGTGCACTGTAAACCGTCGGATGTCAGTCGCACTGCTGCTCGGCCGTCAGGGGAAAAAGTATTTTTCCGCATTTGTAAGCAGAGGGGAAAACAAGACACTCATCCGTGATTAATGGAGGGTTATGTGTTAAAAGCGAAGCGATAAATAAAACAAAAGCAGTGGATGTCGAGGCGCCGAGCCGCATTCGAAAAAGTCGGGAAAAGTAAAGTTTGAAAGCAACAGAAAACAGAATGATGGCGTGATCGAATTAAATAAATAAATAAAGCTTACGAATTACACGAGCCAATCTCAAATTATTGTCGCTTTCCACGAAAAACAGACAAAAAACAACTCTTTGAAAGTTTCCCGGCTTGACTGGCCGGTTAGCCGTCCGACTTCGGGCCCCGACTTGTTTACAGCGTTCAATGTTATCAGCGCTACGCACACATAAATTTACATAATTTACAGAAGAAACAGCTAGGAAACCCCGAGTCAGAGAGACATCCACACAAACTGATTGTTCCAGACGACTCTTGGTCTTTTCAAGTGCCAAAACATTATGGAATATTTAATTCACAGGAGGCCAGTTGAATACTGAAGTACTGAATATATTGTGCGCGAGTGCACTCATACAGCCAGAAAACCTCATCAACTATTCCTATGGCTTTTATGAACAGAGAGGTAATGACTGAATATTATCGTAATGCATTGAATGTGAGATGGCCGCACGGCGGTGGTCCAGCGGTTGGCGCTTCGATGGCAAGACAGACCCTGGTTCGATTTCCACAGTGGTTCTATCTGTTTGGATTCTTGCATGTTCTCCCCGTGTCTGGGAGGGTTTCCGCTTCCCACAGTCTAAAAACATGCATCACGTCGATTGGAGACTCTAAATTGCCCAGATGTGTGAATGAGAGAGTCAGTTTCTGTTTGTCTCTGTATGCGGATCGATCGGCGGTCCACGATGAACCCCGCCCTATCACAGCCAGGAAGGGCTCCGGCACCACCGCAACCCTGAGCGCAGGATGGATAATGGACAGATACGATGAGAGAGCGGATTTTAATGGACAGAATGCAATGACGTCATCATAGTTTGATCATCATTTGGCAGTTCGACCCACGGCTCCTCTTGCTGCCTGCATGTGGAAGTGCCTTCGGGCAAGACTCTGAACCCAAATTCTTGTGGGAGTCATGACAGCGCATTGCATGGCTGCTCTACCATGAGTGCATGCTAAATGGGTGGATGTGAATTTTAATGTAAAAATTAACTGAGTGATGATCGTCTTCTTTTTCTGTTCAGCTACTCCCTTCAGGGGCTGCCTTCTTCGACGCCCTCCTCACTTCACTTTTAACAATCTGATACCTTGTAACCCACAGTGGTCACCTCCTCCTACCTCTTGCTCCCTGTCATCAGCTTTCAGTCATCAGCCCTTCAAAGTACTCTTTCCATCTTCCCATCACTCTTCTAGCATCTGTCAATACATTTCATCATTCATTCTCTACCTCATCTGTGGAGTTTCTCAGTCATCCAGGTCACGATGAAGTCTTGTCAAAATATTCTTGTTGTGGCAACTTGACTTGAATTTCTTCACTTGAAGACTTTTCACTCCTGAACCGAAGAAGCCTCTCAGATGAGGGGAGAAACGTCTTCAAGTGAAGAACTTCAAGTCAAGTTGCCACGACGATAGGTTTTGACATTCTCTCCCGCCTTACTTTCCAACCAAGCATAAAAAAAACATCATGCGCCCCTTGTTTGGCCTTTGCTACCTCTGCCTTTACCTTGCGCTGCCGCCTGCTCTCTTCAGTCCCCTCAGTGCCCCACTTTTTTGCTAACCTCTTTCTCTTTATATACTCCTGCACTTCCTCCTTCCACCGTCAAGTCTCCTCGCCCAGGGAGACGGCGTGGCTCAGGGGGGTTATAGAGGTTGTCCTTGGAACCAAACATTCCTGGTTCAATTCCTGCACTCCTCCTAATCTGTCGAAGTGTTATTGAGCAAGACACTGAACCCCTTAGTGTGTGTGCTCTAAGAATAACTGAATGTAACAATAAAGGTATTTCTTCTTCCAGACGACACTCGTACTCTTGCAGTTGTCCAGGGATCTGTAAGTTCTCCCTGACCAACCAGAGCCTTTCTCAACCCCTCCCCACAAACCATGCAACATTCTTCCCGTTTCAGCTCCCACCACTTCATCCTCTGCTCTGCCTTTGCCCTCTTCTTCTTCCTTATCATCAGATTCATCCAACGAATAGCCATCCTATGCTGTCTGGCTCCGCTCTCACCTACCACTACTTAGCAGTCACTGATGTCCTCCAGATTGCATCGTCTATACAAAAAAAAGGGCAAGATGATCAAACCGCTACATGTGTCGAGTACATTTAACAAAACGTATGACCTGAAAAAGCAGAAGGAAATTTAAAAGCGTGTCCATCTTTGTGTTTGAACTGCAGATTTTTAGAAACGTCGGTTAAGACGACTTGTCTTTTCAGCCTTTATCAAAACGCCTCCGTGATGTTTTGAATACGATTTTTTTCCATTTTTTTCTGCGTAAATGGCATCACCATCCTTACGCGGGATCTGAATTTTTAAAGCTTCTCAATTTTCTCCTTGTTGTCTCTTAATGCATATTCTGAGATGTGCAGTGACTGGGCGCGGATGTTTACTTTTGCCCTTTACAAAATATTGTTGTCACACATTCCACTGTATCACCCTTGCGTATCCTCAGAGAGACAGAAATAGGGAAATGTCACATTTAAATGCAGCCAACCCGAGAAGATGTTGAGGGGGCATCAATAATTCAGCTGCTTGGAAATCGGCTGGGTGAGACTCTTCAAGAGTTTGACGTCAAACCAGTGAGGTTGTAAAAAAGCATCTGTTTTGGGGTGAACTGCAATAATAATAAAAATAAAAAAGTGAGCAATTCATGACAAAGCCCTTGACTGAGGCAGATGGTTCTCTTGCTCATCCTGGTCTCCAGTCGCTTGGTGTGACACCGAGGAAATGAAATTAAATGGAAACAACGGCGTAAAGTGTAAAAGGCTGCCACTGTGTTTTTTCACCCAGCTGTGCCAACCTCACAGAATGAAAGGTTAGCGATGTCTGAATAGCTCACCAAGAAAAAGAAGGAGAAGAAGCAGGGATCAAAGTAATAAACACAATACTTTACATCTGCTGGCTTGAAATATTAGCATCAGAATTGAGCCAAGAATTTTGGACTTGATTCTTTTACAGCTAATCAAAAACAACGAAGCTACGCTGAAGGCAAAAAAAAATCCAAATATGCTCTTATGTTAATTAAATTAGATCACCGTCTGTATTTAGGACATGTCTGATCTCTCTCTTCTGTCTTGGGGTGCTCCGCAGGGCTCATTTCTTGGGCTCCTTTTTGTCTCCTAATTAGGGCTGGCAGATTTGGCAGTATTTATCACTTATTTGCATTACGCCAGTCAGGTTTTACATTTTGTCCTTGTGAAGATTTTAGAGTTTCTTTTGCGGTATTAATTTAATGATGGAAAGTGTTTTTCAGAAAAAGACAGCAAAGGATCCCTCCCTGCCAGTGAGTCACTATTCTCGGGTGCAATAGTGACCATTTTTGATGTTCCAGAATTACAACATCCAGACCCTTCATGCCATGTGGGGTTATGTCTTAGTTTGATATAGTACTGCGTATCAAAAATGTAAAAAAGAAACGGCTTGTATAGCCTAGCATTACCAGACCAAACTGCCAAGGTGAATCGGTTCGATGTCCCTTATTTGATTTAAGATTTAGGACGGGTGTTAACAAAGGTGGCAGCTTAATAAGTACTACGGTCACATATGACTTGACCCTCAAGCCAATCAGAGTAAGAGTACATGTGACGCCACAACCAGTAAACCTGACCCGAGTACGGTTAACTGGTTTTAATGGTTTCTGCAAGAATAAAACCATTGGAAATAAAACTGATTGGAAGGGAGATCAAACACGGCTGTACAATAAAAAAAAAACAAAAAAAACATTTGAGCTCAGCGAGATTTGTCTCGTTGCCTGGTGACGATTGTTCTGTATACAGAGCCATATTTAGAGGTATAGCAGCATGAGCCAGATATTCATTGCACAATAAAAGCTATGTGATCCCCCCATCCTCCATTAACCTCGATGACTTAATTACATCCGAGCATTATGTGCACATTACCATCAACCCTCTACACTTAACCCTACCACTCTGTGATGAAGATGTAGTAGGCGGTGATCTATAAGCATAGAAATACACAAATCCAAAAACGACCCCTACATGATTGCGTAAAGGGCAATGCCTGCAGGATAAAGGGCCACTTTCCTCTGTGCATGCTCAACTTAAGTAGTGGATGTTATGGTGCATCAAATAGAGATCTTCAAGTCTATTCAGAGTTGGTTGGGAGCCAAAGTGGTAAAAATCCACATATCATAGTCTGACAGGTTAGGGCCGATGGAAGAAAAAAACAAAACAAAACAGCAGAAACAGCGCTGAGGAGATGAAATGGTCATTTGAGATGTCGGTTTTATCTTTTTAAAGGAGAACTAATATCAAGAGAAGAAGAAGAAAAAGCATAAAGAACAACAGTCGGACTTCAACAGAGCTCACCCAGCTTGGAAAGCCAAGGGAAATCAGCACTTAGAGTTGGAAGTAATGCATCTCTATGGATACAAACCACTTTAAAACCACACATAACAAAGAACATGTCTAGTCTGGTTCTATTAACAAGGCCCCAAGAACTGATGTTTACAAATCGACAGAACAAGGGTTAGCCAGCAAGACAATGTCTGAAAAATCGTTGCTGTCCCAAGAGCAACAGGTGGAAGCTATCTCCATGGTTCATTCTAAACCACTGCGTTGTCCATCACCGTGGCGGGAGGCAGGCCGCGATAAGAAGTGGACAACCCCAAATTGTTTTGAAAAATGATTTTTGCCAAAGCTGAATGCCTTCTCCCCAACTTTGACACCATTGAGGTGGATATCGTAGATCATGGCAAATCTTGGAGAAGAGCGCGGCTTATGTTCCAACAATGTCTACCACCTTGTAAGATCTACATGTGGAATCTCTGCATTATTTGCCAAATCCATCCATCAACCGTCTGCCGCTTATCCGGCACTCAGGGTCATGGGGGATGCTGGAGCCAAACCTAGCTGTCATCAGACGAGAGTCGGAGAACACCCTGGATTGGTCGCCAGTCAATCGCAGAGCCACATATAAAGACAGACCACCATCCACTCACTCATTCGGGGCATTTTTTCCTAATATTTTCCAATTAACCTGCCTGATGTTTTCGGACTGTGGAAAGGAACCCGGAGGAGACTCACACGGACATGAGGAGATCATGCAAACTCAACACAGAAAGATCTCCTTCTTGGTCCTTCCAAGAAGTGAGGCACACGAATCACTGCGCCACTGTGCCGCCCCTGTTTGCCAAATCCATATGATTTTGATAGTTTGGTTTGAGAAAAAAAGAGATAGATTCTGACAGCTGTGATAGGCTCTAGCATCCCCCCACGACCCTGAGTGCAGGATAAGCAGCAGACGATGGATGGATGGATGGATGGATGGAGGGAAAGGTCTGGCTTGTCTGCAATGGTCAGAGTATAAGCCTTTAAATGAAACAAGGGAGTACACGTTCAAGGGCTACATGGTGCAGAATAAGACTCTCGTGATGAGCAGCTGATGAGTTCTCAGCTTTTGCAAGACCTCATGTGTGACGATGTGTAAACTCAGATAAATATTTCCAATTACAGTGCGTGTCCATGCCCTCAACTCATCTTGTATCGATTACTCCAAAGGACGTTTATGCTCACGCAGTATGCCTGCTGATTACTCACTGACTAGGACAAATAGTCTCATTAATATCTCACTCTTTAAAATCTATGCATCTGTAGCTCCTTGGTCACACAGTCCTCTGGCTGCATCTCATTCGGCCCGTGCAACTGTGGGTCTGCGGCTGCTTACCAATATAATCAGAATATCCAAATAACAAATTGACTTCATTGTTCTTTTAATACATGATGTTTCATGGGTCGTTTTAGGTCCCATAAAGCTCTCTGTGGCTTGTTGAAATTCGAAGGACTAAATGATCACAATGAATAAATTGCATTATTTGCTCTGGGGCCATATCACCCAGTTCCAGATGCTTTCCGCCAGGAATGGGGTGCATCCATTTTGAAATTTCAGATGCGATCTTTTAATGGCATAATTATAAGTGGATCCCACTTGGGTGTAAGGAAATATTATCCTACCAAGTGATAACGTTCTCCTCACCAAACCCCATTTATTCATTGGTACACTTTGATCAGAGACTTCAGCCTACATACTTGATGGCTCGCACACACAGTGAATTAGCATCAGCTTGCAAAAAATGGTAATTTCCCAAAATGTATTACAGGGTCATATTTCCCTGAAGGCGGTTGAACGGAGATTGATGTCTTGGTAATGGTCGTACAGGTATCACTCGGCATTAAGCACCGCTAAGGGTGAGAAATCCTGCTGACCTACTTAGATAAGGGTCACAGCGACAGACGGTTTAAACCGATCATCTTCTTTTTTGATAGGAGCACTTGTTGGTTTGAGGCAATTGGCAGTTTTATCTCCAAATTCTCGTTTTCCAAAAATAAAAAAGTTCTTTAAGCTGTTTGTTATTTTGTTTGCTTGACATTCTTTGCCCGTTTGCAATCCTGTCCGGGTAGGGGTTCACATGTTGTAAGTTGTTTTTTTTTGTTTTTTTTATGCGGGGCTGGTACAGATTGGGAGGTCGTTCTGGAGCTGTGACAAGATAAATCTGTTCTTCGGCGGGAATACAACAGCTCACAGGTGGGATGGCGTTAGTATCTTCTTAGGATACCTCCTAGGCTCTTTTTGCCCATTCTGCAGGATGCTCGGACAGAATTCTAAACTGGACAAATATTGATTGATTGATTGATTGATTGATTCATTCATTCATTCATTCATTCATTCATTCATTCATTTATCCTGCATTCAGGGCCCGCAATGGAGTCTGGAGCTAATACCAGCTGTCATTGGTCAACAAGTCCCCAGTCAACCTGCTGCATGTTTTCGGACTGTGGGAGGACACTGGAGATCTCAGAAGAAACCTACGCATGACTAGCCCTTGGAGTAATATGTAATTTCAAAAAATGCCTGTCTCTTCTTTTTTAATGAGAAACAACACCAAGCTATTTTTTGCTCACAAAACTTGCGAACATCCTCTGATTGTGCCACTGCTTTAGTAGCGACTGCCCTTGACGGCCTCTTTTGGAGGGTCTTTTGGAGAACCCAGCTATTTTGCAAAGGTCAGGCCTAGCGTGTGAACTATGATTAGCCTAGCACATGTATGCATGTGTTTTCGCATTCACCAATACAGACACGGGTGCTGTTCATAGGCTTGAATTTGAAATGGCCCCTGATAAAATGACCGTTGCTGTACTTTTCAGTGGATTCTTATCGATTTAATGCTCGCCCTGCATGAAAAGACTTTATACTTTGGGAATTTCTTCATTATAACTAAATGTGCAAACAGAATATTTAAGTAGGTGGCCGTATCACAGATAAGGAAACACTATATCTTGAATAAAGAAATGTCCAGGCAAATATAGTATGTTTTATCTACAGGCTTTGGGGGTCAGCATGAGATGTCCGTCCTCCACTCGGGTTGAAAATTGGAAGGATGACTCCGCTTAAATTTTGATACAGTAACTTTTTCCAGCTCATCAGGTGAAGCAATAATAGCCAGGTAGAGAGAGAGATGACTTCAATTGGACTTCGACAAGAATCATCCTTAAAAATGTACACCTTCAGACATAAGAAAGAGCATCCGGACGTGTAGAAATATAAAATAACTTCTTTAAAATGTGATTATTTACGAACAGAAGCATCTTTGCATTCACAACGCGGGACGCGCCGTGACAACCAAGCGACACGCCTGCTTAAATGCATACTTTAACAGTCACATCAGTAAAGACTCTAAAACCGACAATTTTCCACACACTCAAAGGTTTCACATCCCAGCAGATTACAGGTGGTATCATTAATTTCCTTGTGAGATTGCAGACTGTACTATGGTGAATATAGATAAGTCAACATATGCAAATCAGCGGTACACTATATGTTGCTATATGTTACACATACGCACAATAATGTGTTTTTCTTTTCATGTCATCCAACGACTTGGTTAATGGAGTGGTATTAGCTCTAAATAGCAGCTGGCAGAAAGAGCAAGGAATTGGATCTGATCGCAAGTACCGCAATTATACAGATGGATCTCTTCATGTCAGAGAGGTTGATGCTAAAAATGTTCAGTCGGCTTTTAATTGAATTTTTTTTTTTTTTCGCAAAAAAAAAAAAACGGGCTCACAATGTATTTTCAAACCTGTACCGGTAGATATATTCAATACTTTTATTAATATAAGAACATTATGGGCCTTTCTTCATCTCTACACTTTTGGTCTCCAAAAATATCAAGACAAAAACAGAGCGAACTACTGATGTGAATTTCACTAATGGATTTTTCCTCTCTTGCTTTTTCCGGTTGACGGTAAACTGATGAATCATGAAGGATTTTTTTTTTCGGATGTCTGCTTCGACTGATGCTTATACAGAATAGAATTTAACATACGTATGACCATCATCCATCCACCCATCCATTTTCCCATTTTCTGCTTCTTATCGTATAATATTGTAGTATATTCCCTTCTGGGGGAATCCTGAGGCGTTCCCAGGCAAGCTGAGAGACTAAGTCACTCCAGAGTGTCCCGGGTCCGCCCCCCGGGGCCTCCTCCAGGCCGGATGTTCCTTGACCGCCTCACCAGGTTTTTTTTTTTAGGGAAAACTGATTATTTGATAAGGTTACCATTGATTTTGAGTACAGTTGTTGATGAATTCACATTTTCCCTGACTTTATCAGGAAAAAGTTACATTAGTTGACAGATCAGAAATAATATAAACAATTTCCCAATCCTGGGATCTGTAAAGTACATTTCATCAGATGATCTTTTGGAAATGAAGGGAAGATATCTGCCATTTCCTGTTGGTTACTTTGCCAGCATTTTGAAAGTCCAGTGATAAGTATCTGTGTTTCTCATGTAATGTTATTGATTGGTGATCAATTGGTTTTACATATTCATATACTTTTCCTATCAGTTGATGTTGGGCGGCTCCAGGGAACACCATGTACGATCGTGCAATGATAGGAGGAAAATAAAAGGAGAGAGCTAAAACAAGACACCAAGTCCAGAGATCAAGGTTTTAGAAATCAGATTTTTAGATTGCGTGAAATAGTGTTGCTGTCTGTAAAATTTTCATCGGAATAATGTAAAACGCCGACAGAGGGAGACATTACAAACAACCCAGTCTAATGTTTTGACACCATCGGAGGAACCCTGTTGCTGCTCCAGATAAAGGAGTTTGATTTTGTGTCGTGTAGGATATCTGTAGCAAAACTACTGCTTGTGTTCTCAATGCTTCTCCAAGGGAGCTGAATCAATTTCTTTTTGGGTGTACTCCCAAAAAGAAAGCCCCCAAGAGCAGGTGCTTTACGTCTTTTATTGTGTTTAGGATTACGGCGGTGAAAAAGGGGAAATCGGATTTGCGTGAGTGCATGAGGCAGCTCTTCCTTTAAGGTCTTGTTTAAAATGGAACATTTTGCTTCCAAATAGCCGCCGTGACGATTAACGCAATGACATATTTACGTTTACCTCTTCGTCAGCATTTGCGGTTTTGTTGGAATAACAGCACTCTGGCTCTGGTACAAGCCTGGCTCCCTGTACTTAAAGCATCGCATATTCGCAAATCAGCCTTTTACGATATAACACAGTTAGTATGAAAACAAACGCGATCTCGCGCTTGGTCACAAAGGCAACGTGGGTCAATCGCAGAGCCCTACCTTTCAAAATAAACCCAACCGCACAACATGATGTGGGTAGATCGTACAGTATGTCATTAAAAAAATACTTCACAGCCGATCATTCAGCTCCACTTCGGCATTTGGCACTTTATCGACATACAGCAAAGCCAGTCCGAGATCTCGATCCAAATTTGAAATGATTGATGAACATTTGGAAGTCTGTTTCAGGCTGGCTACCACCAAGTGCAATATATATTTTTTTTATAAATATACATTTAGCATTTTTACTGTTAGTGGATCATTTCAAAAGTAGCTAGCAAGCCAAAAAAGTGCGGGCCCCCCGTAAGTAAGCAGTATATGTATCACATCAGTCGTATTTCTACTGCCGTGCCTCTCCCTCAATATGTAATTCGTGATTACCTCCTACGAAAAAGCTCTAAGACGTGTTGTTGTTTTAATTTTTCGTGAAATTACTGGCATCGCTGTTGGTCTGCGAGGCTCTTTTTCACAACACTTTATTGGTTTTTAATTACCTTAGTTTTGTAACTACACTGGTGTAACACCTCGTCTGTATGTTGGGCTTTTCGTATCACTGAACAAAAGAGACAGTAAGACAGGGGAAAGGGGAGATGGGGAGACTGATTAATGGAGGATGTTGTGCGCCGTTAGTTTATTAGTCCAGTCTTCAAATAATTGATTCCCAGAGGAGAACTTTGAGGAAACTAATAGCGGCGAGCGCTTTCTGAAATCGAGGGTACTGACCACATATAGATAGCGTCCCACTGAGATTGAGGTGTGGAAGTGGGAAATTATGCAACCAGGGAAGTTTTTGTTTTTTTCCCCAAATGAATATTTCATAAAGAAAATGCAAATAAATAAAAAGAAAATAGTGTTAGCGGTGCATGGATGTGAAGTCCACGCGAGTGTGCTGCAGTTGTAATGTGTAGGGCAATTCTGAGTAATCAGTGTCTGCAAAGCGATGCAGAAAAACACCTGAGGTTTTACTTTTGGGTGACAGGATGATTAGTGGTCAAAAGACACAAAAATAAATGAAGAAATTAAATGATAAAATCAATCACAATAAAAAATGAATAATAAAGTTGTACAATGCAAAGTGTGAATTTGATTGTTCAGAGGAGTATGGAACATAAATACACAAATAAATAAGGATTTTTCTCATTAATCATCCATGTGGAACAATTGGTAATTACATAATGTTCATGGGGAAAGAGCATTGACTACCATGTAAGTTCCAGATTTAAAACAGTGAACTGAAGAGTAAAGTTATATTGAATACGAGCAATGACCGACTTTTTTTTTCTGCATTCTTAATATTTCAAGATTCAGGAATTAAAACTAGAATAACACCTACACTTCCTGTTTGGAAGTGTAGGTGTTATTCTAGTTTTAATTGTTATTCTAGTTTTTTACTTCCAAACGGGAAGTGTGGGACTACCCTGTCACTGTAGATGAATGAAATGTTCATCCCCAAGAAAAACATAAGATTTGAAATCAATTCTATGAGATGGCTGAAACTCAACTTGTCAGGATAAAACACCATTATTTCTCACTTTCATAGATTTGAAATGTATGTACACACCACGTACCTACTACCTAGGTAGTAGTACCAAGTCATTGATTTATTCATCATCTATACTGCTTTTCCTGCAGGCGGGTTTGTGGGGTTGTAATCCCAGCTGTCCTGGACTAGTTGATCATAGGGCCAGGTAGAGAGACATACAAGCATTCCCATTTTAGCTGGCAAATTGGGGTCTCCATTGAACCTGATGCATATTTTTGGACTGTGGGAGGAACCCAGAGAGCCAGAAGGACACCCATGGGGAGAACTTGCAAATTCCACACAGGTTTCTTGCTTTGAAGCAGAATCCGCAACCATTGCGCCGCCATGCCATTAAAATAGAAAAGACATTTAAAAAAATGGAGCAGCAGAGTGGTCATCCTTGGAACTGAACACTCCTGGATCGATCCCTGCGCTCCTCCAAGCCTGTCAAAGTGTTCTCAAGTAAGACACTGAACCCAAACTTCTCCCCTGGCTAAGTGGGTGCCAACTGCTCATGATTAGGGGATTAATAAAATATTATTAAAAAAAAAAGGCTGCGCGCTCTGATATTGAGGTAAGCAAAAATCTATCTGGATGATTCCTCTAAGACAGTAACACCAAATCATTCATTCATTCATTATCCATAGTGCTTATCCTGCACCCATAGTTGCAAGAGCCTATCCTAGCTATCACTGTGCGAGAGGTGAGGCTCACCAGTCAACCATTTGCTCCCTCATTCACAATTTAGGGAGATTTAGGGTATCTAATGAACCTACTGCCAGGAACCTTCAAACCAGGAACCTTCTTGCTTTGAGGCAATACCGCTAACTACTGCACCACTGAGCCGCCAGTAGGGCTCGGCAAAGTGGGGTTTAAGATTCCATAACACATATTTGCTAGATAGCTGAGAGCTTGTCAACTAGCAACATCTAAACAGCCCCTAGAGAAAGTGTGAAGGTGATACATGATCTCTGTTGGTTTCAAGGCCGACAAAGTGGAGTATTTCAGGAGACCGTCAAAATGTTCAGCCCTACCGCCGGGATAACATTCACGATGATGACAGAGTCGTGGACCTCCTCCAAGGCCTGTTTAAAATAACTTGTTTTTCTTTAGCTCCACACCGGGGAAATTACCGCTACTATGTCCACACAACTATAATGACAGGTGGAAGAGTCAGAGTCACGATCTGTTTTCATAAACTCAAACACATGGGGCCCCACTTTTTAACCGATTCGCCCTCGACGGGGGACTACTTGGTTATGTAACAGTGGAGCAACGGCTTCATGCGCGGTGCAGGTCAGCAACCCATTTATTTAAAAATAATAGATGAAAAGGCTGTCAGGGAAGGGTATGTGGTCAAGGAGGACGTCTGCCGCGATCTGGCAATCCTCTTATAGAGAAATACTCAAATAACCAAACTGTCTGGACATTAGTCAATACTCACCTGAAAACATGTTTTTTGCTACATAGCTCTCTAATTAATCACTTTCTTAAAGGGCCCCCTGATTACCAAGATATGATTGTCCTATTTGATCAACATTTATACCAGCTATAAACAAACGATAATGAAATCTCTCAACATGTCTTGGTTTGTATAAAATTGTAAAAAAGAAAATTAAACTCCTGTCCGCCATTGTTGTTCACGCCGCAATGCTGTCTAGGTAGTGACGTCACAAGGTTGATTTAGCTTCAGCCCCATTCATTTTACCGCACGCTGCAAAAACATGTCGTCTGTGCAAGCCTTCCCATTAGAACCTGAGACATGACATGAGCGAGGGGGATAACGCTGAAGACAGAAATCAACATGAGCTTCAATATGAAGACGAAAAAAGGCGCGAAGAGGAAAGAATCGACAAAGCTCCACTTTTCGTCATCTGCTATTCACTGCAGACTTACAGCCCGCTGTGCTGACTGACTGCCTGACTCGTCGTCATCGCCGTTGTCACTCGCCGTTATCGTGTCAGTGCCCGCGCTTTCGTCATCAGACGCTACTTCTGCAGTAGCGGGCTGTTGACATCCTCATAGGAGAACATCGTGCATCTCTTTCTTCGAGCAGGTTTCACTCGTTTCCAAGGACCTTTTGTCTGCTTGTGAAAGAGAACTGTCGGCATGGCGACTGCTTTAGTATCCGTTGAAAACCAGCATCACCTGTGAGCTCTTTCATTAGCTTTGCTCGTCTAAATGCGCCAAATACATCTGGAGAGAAGCAGCGAGAACACCGCCATGGATCCACAAGAAGTTGTGCATGTCGACATGTAATTTCCCACTCCTTGCTTCTCTTCTTGTCTCTTGGAAAGCTGTTTAGCCTAGCATCAGTCCCTTTGTTTCCGTTCGACTGGAAATTGCACCCAAAAAGTGACAATTTGACAGCGTACCAAGCTGGTTAAAACTAGCGGAAAGCCAAAGTTAACACAAGCACCCTGCATTTGTCATCAACCCAGCATGTATTGCACTAGTAAAACAATGGCATCGCCCCTGGGTTAACACATGTTATCAATGTCAAGAAATAACAATTCTTTGTGTTTTTCTAACAACACATTCTAGTATGAGACAAAGCATATTTATGCTTATTAGTCCTCCTTTGTGGGGTTCCCCAAAAGTATCACTGATATGATGTTCATGATGGCTTTTTGAAAAGAATTTCCTAAAAAAAAAAAAAAGAAACAAGATAATTAACCCCCCAATCTGAAAGTTCCGTCAATAACGTTGCTCTTGATACCATGACTCCACGTCAGCTTCACTCCCCTCCGTTCGGCTCGGTGTTCGGTGAACTATTTACATTTGGTCTGTGGGCTGATCAAAGGCCTTGAAACTTTCAGATAGTTTTAATGAGAGCTTCCGGCAGCCAATTATTTAGAATGACCTAATTGCACGGAGAACTTCTGACACACACGGACAAGCGCGCGCATGCACACACACACACACACCTCTTCTTTTTTTCCCCCCGTTTGACTGTTTCGCTCATTGCCTGTCGATGTACATCGGCCCGACTTGCTTATCTCCTCCTTGCACTCTCAGATTAAGTTCCCCTGCTTTGTCTCTCTTTTCAATAAGCATTCGTCTTGTGTGTCGGAAGGCGGTTGTACATTAGAGATAGTAAAACTGATTGACCTCGTTGACAATGCATAAACCCACCCCACAGAAAAATACCTAAGATTTTAGTGTTAAATAAGAATCGTGTCTAATTCATTCTGAGAGTGAGACTGATTTGTCTGTCTTACAAGTGTAGCATTATATCAAGTTCAAGGAACTGATTGTATTAAAAAAGGTAGATAAATAAAATAATATGATATTTATAATTAATAACTTTCTATAATTTATTTTATCATTTTTTCAATTAATTTATTTATACTATATAAATAAAATGTTAATTATATATATCTTATATAAAATAAAAAATGAATATATCCTCCAGCAATTACTTTATGGTTCCATGAAAAAGTTTGGGCCTTAAAAAAGGTAGAAAAAGTAAGGGTGAAAAACACAATCATCAAGCAGCTCTAACCGCCTTTATCCAGTTTTCAGGTACTCGCAACACAATGATATTCATGTTCACGTACCCGCTGAATCTCAGAAAAATTTCCACAAAAAATGATTCTTCATTTATTATTTTGATTTGTTTTTTTGACTGTTTGGGGTTACCTGGTGATAAAAAAAAACATACTTAAAAAATAAGAAAACAACTTTACTTATATTAACCTTTCCAAGGTCTACATTGTACTAACAGGTTCAAAATATTGAAAATATTATGAAGGAAAAAGGGAATATACTTGATTAGACTGAGGGGCCAGAAAGAATGGACACTGATGAACGTGACAGGAGCACAGCCCATCGTCTCTCCAGGTAATCCAGCTTCCTCACACAGACAGCAACACCCCCATCAACTACTTTCATACGCATGGCGGTGACTTTAAGTCAGCACTGCGATCGAGTGTTCCCTGCTTTTAAGAGAAACCCGCTTTGGTTAGTCAGGAGCAGAGCGTATTGAAGAAGTCTACATATGTAAATGAGTTGCAACAAATGAAGTGTTTGTTCCAGTTCATTGTTGATACGGTTTGGCCATGATCTGTGTTTCCTGAATTCGGCCGTCATCTGTATGCAAATGACCTTGAGTACATCGGTTACTCCAATTTGATCCATCCATCTTCTACCGTTTATCTGGTGTCAGGTGGTGGGGGCAGTAACCGAAGAAGAGGCCCAGGCTTCCCTCTTCCCGGCCACTTGGTCAAGCTCTTCGGAGGGGATCCTAAGGTGTTCCCAGGCTAGCCTAGAGAGATAGTCCCACTAACGTGTCCTGGATTTTCCGAGGCGTCCTCCTGGTTTGGCATGCTTGGAATGCCTCAACAGGGAGGCGCCCACGAGGCATCCTGACCAGATGCCCGAGCGGCCTTATCTGACTCTTCTCGATGTGGGGCAGCAGTGACTCTACTCTGAGCCCCTACCAGATGTCCGAGCTCCTCTCCCCATCTCCAAGGGAGAGCCCGGACACCTAGCGGAGAAAACTCATTTTAGCCACTTGGCTCCGTGACCTAGTTCTTTCGGTCATGATCCACAGCTCCTGACCATAGGTTAAGGTAGGAACGCAGATTGACCGGTAAATCGAAAACTTAACTGCTTGGATCAGCTCCTTCTTCTCCACGACAGAGCGGTGCAGAAGCTGCATCACTGCAGGCACCACACTGATCCACCTGTTGATCTCCCACTTGATCCCTCCCTCACTCCTGAACATGACCCCTGATGCCTGAACTTCTCCCAGATTCGATGATGATAATCCTCATCCCAACCGCTTCAAATTTGGCTGCAAACTGCTCTAGCGAGAGCCAGAAATCACAGTCCGATGAAACCAACTGAACCACATCATCCGCAAACAGCAGAGACCCAATATGATGCGTGTTTGAAATCTTCGATGGACGTCCTTCGCACACCATGTCCAATATGTATCAATTTATCGATTATATTAATTATTTATTTTCTTTCATTCATTCAAGGAAAACTTTTGTGGGCCTCTATTTATTCATTTTTTTTCGCAATCGTCTATTTATCTCCGGTGGGACAATGAGGTTGCAGTGGTGTTCCTCCACCCCTCCCAGTCATGTGCCATCCCTTGAACCAGCATCCATGAAGAACCTTAATATTTGGGATGATGGGGTTACATTTTTATGTTTTTTGCCTCCGCCTCATTGGTTATCTCAAAAAGATATGCATCAACTCCTGTGGCTGTCTCTCTCAACAATACTTCATCATCCAGCAAAATAGATAGATCAGTGGCTCTCAACCTTGTCGGAGGTTCTGAGCCCCCACCAGTTTCATATGTGCATTCACCGAACCATTCTTAACAGGAAAAATAAAATATTTCGATTTTTTTTTTGAATTCAAAACATAGGTATATGCAGCAGGCTTTTTAAATAAAACCCGATATTATGCAAAATTATGAAAAATCTTTCATTATTGTTAAGTTTGAACTAGTTTTTGTTTTATTTCCCTCCAAAACCTTTTTTTTAATACATTTTTGACATTAATTTTGCTTATATGACGAAAAGAACTGATGCCTTTGAATCACGGGCATCACTTCTTTTCGTCTTTTGTTTTTCTTGACCTCCACCGTACCCCTGAGACTGACTCACCAAACCCATGGGGTTCGATCGAACCCAGGTTAAGAACCATTGGTCTAGATCGTCACCTTGGTTCTGATTGGGTACTCTTCGGACTTCCAATTATTCTTGAGTTTGGAGAAGGCTGTTCTGAGGTTTGGACAGTACAGCTCTAAGGCTTTTGCTGGTTCCCTGATCTTTGCCTATGGGGCTACCCAAGTAGACAAAGCCAATTCCTAAAGCTGTTGATTGTCTACTGGAATCAAGCATCGCAATCAATGTTTGTTGTTGGCGGACAACATGGACGTCTTACAGAAAGACGCAAGACTAAAAAGTACAATTGCGGCGTGCATGGAAAATCAAGAAAATATGAGGGCGTCTCACATCTTCAGCAGGTTCGGTAAAACACATTTACGACTCATTTATATAATCTTGGAGGACCGGGTTCATAAATGGAGTGAGATATAGAGGAGACGCCGATGTTAATCACCGCTGTGGGCATTACATTTTGAAATTACAGCGGGCACTCGGGTAATTTCAGTCCAGTAAGAAAAAGGGACGTAACTCAGATACCTCAAACACCGGAAATGGCCCATGATTTTTTTTTCTTCTATTATCCTATCGGCTGTCTATAAATACAACACAATTACAAAGAAATGTACATTTAATTTCAAGCCGGGTTTCGTTAATTGCGGCGGCACTTCTGGAGAATTCATGAGTAAACCCTGGCATACATGTTCAAAGGCTGAGAGAAGTACAATTGGAGCTCCATGAAGATTAAGGTCTTTGTGACCGGTCTTTACAACTAAAAGATTAATTACAGTGACGAAAAAAACATAGTGTCCATATCCCTTTTGTTAATTATATGATCCATTATTGGACCCAAATGTGCGGCCGACATGACAATCCCATTCATTATCATTCTCTTCAAATAGACTAATTAAATGAGGGTTTTTTTTTCTGTCACACACACACACACACACACACACACACACACACACACACACACACACACAAACCCACACACACCGCCGCCGCTGCCGTCCGTCTCCGAGGTCTTTCAGCATATTGAGAGCGACATCACAATGTGTTCGCCACGTACCGCTGCAGCACCGTTCCTTTAATTGATTGGCAGGGCGATCGATACCACGCCGTGTGCAATCCATCTCCAGGATACGTCTCTGTGGAGCCGGGAGCCGGACCGCTACTGTAGCCTTGGGGTTGTTTCCCGGGGAATTCATAATCCTTTGCATCAATTAACAAGGCAACAATTTATTAAGTATATATTTTAGATTTAGAGCTTCAGGTCGTCTTGTGTCTCAGTTGGAAGCCGACAAGTCAGGGTTCCTAGTGGGACCAAGACGTTGCTTTTGGTGCAGCCATTCGAATCTGGAGGGGGTCTATTTGCTCTGCTCTGATTTTCAAACTCTTCACACCCTTACTGGCCGACTTTACTGCCTCTCGGGATTGTAACTTCGATCACTTCTGCTGCTTTCTGTCCTTGAAGGACTGCACCATCTTCCCTATTTGTTTGGTTTTTTTTTTCATCCTAGCTCTGCAGGTATCGTGAAACTTCGGCGACTCTCCAATTGACAGTACAATGGTATGATTTCCATTTTCCTGTTGGATATTCAGGTTCTGGAGAGCCATGGCAGCACGGCGGTTAGAAGGCTCCTGGTTCAATTCCGACAGGGGGGCCTTTTCGTGTGGAGTTGGTAAGTACTCCCTCATATCTGCCTGGGCTTCCTCCAGGTTCTCAATTTCCCTTCTAAAGTCCGTGCAGTCGGTTCACTGGGAACCCAGTCTCTATATGCCGTGTGAAGGATTGTATGTCTGACATGTGGCCCTGTGATCGCCTGGTGACCGGTGAAGGGTGAGTCCCTCCTCTCGCTCGATGACAAAGGCGATAGGCTCCAGTCCCCTCTGCGCCCCTGAGTGCAGGAGAAGCGGTAGGGATAATGAATGAATAAGTATTCAACTTCTGGCTGCAAGGTGGGTGGCTGAGTAGTTAGCACTCCCACCTCACAGCAAGAGGGAGCCTTTCTGTCTGGAGTTTGTATGTTCTCCCTGTGCCTATGTGGGTTTCATCCAGGTTCAATGGTTTTCTCCCACAATCCAAAAACAGAGGGTTGATGGGAAAAATTGGAAAAATTGCTCAGGCGGGAGTGAGAGAGTGTTTTTTTTGTCTCTAAATGTGGCCCTGTGATTGACTGGCGACCGGGTGCACCTCACCACTCGCTCGTGACCCTGAGTGCGGGATAAGTGGTAGATAATGGATGGATGGATGGATGGATGGATGGATGGATGGATGGATGGATGGATGGATGGATGGATGGATGGATGGATGGATGGATGGATGGATGGATGGATGGATG
>CAAKHD010004670.1:61997-81997 GCA_901007705.1 Fistularia tabacaria
AAGAAAAACAAAAGGGGGACACGCCACACCCCCTTTTTTACACGAGGAACCCCCCCCCCCCCCCAATTTTTTTTTTTTTTCCCCCCCCCCCCCCCCCCGCCCCGCCTGTCTCTGCCTGTTGAAGTATAAGCATTGTATTCGGTGTGGTTTTAATAATATAACAGCACAAATGCATTCGGGATTATAAACCCTCAATGACGAAAGTTCGGATCGCGCTTCGTAGCTCGGGTTGCTTGTTCTACGGAACTTAAAAAAATATCGATGTTTTATATATATATATATATATATATATATATATATATGTATCTCGTATATTCCAAAATGCTAAAGCGGAAACTAACAAACAGTTCGTACAGAGACACACACCGAGCACACACGCACACAAATCATTTCTATTCCCTTCCACATGTCCATTAAGAACTACATTAACTCTCCCATCTCCACCCAGTGTTTCCGTCTGCTCCCTCATGCTCTACACATTTACTTGTTCGCACAAAGCAATACTGAAAAAAATATCACTCCATATAAAATGGACGGGTCCATTAGCCTCCGTGGCTAATTTTTCCCTCGCTGTCCCGGGCAGCTTGATTAACCTTTGCTTTCTGCTCAAGGCATTTAACCACTTAGCTGCTAGGCCTATGTTCAATTGGAAGACTTGGTAGCGACCCGGAACACTTACCTGTTTGTAAGGAGCCTGATTTTAGGTATGCGCCAGTTTTTCATAGGATATTTATTGTGCGTAATCTTTTTTTTTGTTTGTTTACTTTTTGACATTGCGTTACTCGACCCCTTATACTCCCTGCCATCGTTGCCAAACGCCACATTATGCGCCAAATCTTTCGTCGATTGATAAAACATGTTAGGAATATGAAATTCTGGATAAATGTCTGTTCTCCTGAAGACCCTTACAGGTAAACCCTGAACGGTGCCGAGTGTCCGAAGATATGAAAAAAGCCTGATGTCAGAGTCTACATGTAATGTATACTTTATTAATCCCTCGTGGGGAAATTTGTTCTGTGCATTTAACCCATCATGGATGAACAATGAGCAGTTGGCTGCCGTCTTGCAGCACCAAGGGAGCAGTTAGGGGTTCGATGTCTTGCTAAACAACACTTCGACACATTAGGAGGAGCTGGGAATCGAACCTGGAAAGTTATGTTACAAGGACGATCCCTCTACCTCCTGTGCTACACCACCTCTATCACGTATACAGAAACATATGATATAATAGAATAATTTAGCTTTCTAATGTAAACCTGTGCCTTAGGACCAAGCCATAAATATCATATCTGAAAATCTCCCCGGAAAAATGCTTAGCTGTAAAAACTTAATGTTTAAATGATAAAAGGTCTATGTTTGAATTTTGTTTTTATCACCTTGCGGTTTCTGAGGGCTTTACACCGGATTGCATTCACCCATGCACCGATAGCAGCAGGGCTGCCATACAAGATGCTAACCAGACCATCAGGAAGAACTGGGTTGCGCCCAAGGACACTTCGGCCTGCAGACAGGAGTAGGCGGGGATCTGACCGCCAACCCTCAATTTGGAGAGATGCCTATTCAGCCAAGTGAGCAACAACACTACGCTCCCGGTCCTCCAGCTCGTGAAGAGTTGCAGAAGACGGGTGCTGTCGACAATGCTCGAGATGTATCACAGCCTCATCTAGCAGCTCCCAGAAGGGCTGTTAAACAAATAATGGAATCATTAGACCTGAGTAGAACAAGTGCGTCTCCGGTCTAAACAAGTCATGGTCATTCCAGCTTCGGAATTTATTTTTGCTCCACTAAGGATGTCCTCTAAACCTGCCTGCAGGCTGAATTAGCTGCGCTTCCGCGGCTTCCAATTTGCTGCTATCGGGCCAATTCACAAGAAAGACAACACAGAGGTTGTGTGTTGAAATCCCTGCACGTTGTGACGGGTAAATACGGAGAATCTCCCACAGGTTAAAGAGGAATACCAGCGTTCGTCCCTAGAAGTCTTTGGGCAACCGTCTGTTACGTTCGACAATCCTTAAATCTCACTCCATTTTTTTTTTGTTATCGGTCGAATGGATATGAGGCAGAATTAAACCCGTCGCTGGCTCCATTTCCTCCTATCAAGCCAACAAATTAGCTGCAAATAAATCTCTAAGATGTGGCAGAAAAGGCTCCAGCAGAGAAGAGCGGGCCAAGGGATCAAAAGAACTGGCAGGGACGCAGAGATTATTTTTCATAATTTTAAAAAGACTGAAAGTTAATTTGGGCCTGGATTTTGCATTACTCCTTTGTCGTTGCCTGAACCAGGGCAATGCTCATTGAAGACTTTTCCATCTCGGAATAAAGCTGCAGTAGGTACAACACCATCAAGCTATCTGCAAACAAGCAATAAGGGATTCAATTCCCCCCTCATATTAATTATAATTATCATTGGCCAGATGTTTGTTTGATTGAATAAGTAAGCTATGACCATACCAACATTAGAGCAAGATTACTGAATGTGGTAACACAAAAATTCCCGAATCCCACAAAAAAAGAGAAATGTCAATCCCTGTTTTTTTTTAATCCTCTTTTTGCTATTCACATTTTTTTAACGCACATCTCATCCAACTTTTTTGAAATCACGCTCTGAAAAGGCCTGAATTAGCAATTGTAAAGTGAAAAAAAAAGACAAAAAAGTGAAATCCACAGGAAGGACAATCTTAATTTCCCGGTAAAACTGTGAAAAATCCCACGTTCGAAATTACGCACTCCCACACACACACACACACACACACACACACACACACACACACACACACATACACACACTCACTTTGTTGATTTTGCTGCATGTTCAGTTCAGTCTGTCTGGCCAGTTACTGTACAATCCAAGGTCCAACCCCTCTTTCCCTCCCAGACTGACCCCCTCAATTACAGCTTGTTAAGGTAGTGTGTGTGTGGAGGGGGGGTAAGGGGGATTTAGTGGAATGTTGGGCTGGGCTGGGGTGGAGTTGGATGTTGGAGGGAAAAAGAGGGGTCTCTGTTTGGTGTGTATGTGGCCCCTATTAAGACATTTAAGATGTGTATGTGCGCTTATTGATGAAAGTGTGTTTTCCTACTGCGTTTACTTCACAGGGCTCCCTGCCTACCTGACAGGGCACAGCAGCAGCATAAAAATGGACAGGAAGAGGAGTCACCCTGAGGAAGTTGGTTAATCTTCCTTGAATTGAATTGAATTGAATTGTTTGAATTTTTAATCACTAGATTTATTTTTATGTTTATATGAATGTGTTCTGCTGTAGAGAAGAAACAACAGGATGTTCAAACTGATCCTGCTGCTAAAATTCTTCAAAGATTTAAGAAAGGATGGATGACAAGACCAATCAGTAACACATAGTGCTAAATTCATTGAACTCAATTGAACTTCAGAAACCCTGCATTGGCTTGTGTTCTTCAGTTTATAGTGAAATGCTTATAAAGACATACACACACATCCTTACGTGCAGACTAGCAGGAACACTGTCGGCTGTGTATGGAGGCTCTCCTTCACTTCCGCACCGTAAATGTGTGTTTGCTATACGAGGGAACACGGAGAGAAAAGAGGAATTCATGTTGGTGTTTATTTGAGCTTTGGCCAAATCCAACCTGGGGCGGTTGGGCTGGTGCACACATTGCACCAAACTCCAGCCGCTCCTGTATCCCCAGCCAGACACACACATTCTGTACACACTTGGGGACTATGCATAACACGGATTTTACTACGTACACATACATACCTGTCCATCTTGCCTGCATCCAAGGTGTGTTTATCTTTCCCTGCCCACCGTTTTAGGTCCTCCCAGGGCAGGTATTTCCCTCTCTTACCCACAGACACACACACACACTGGAACTAAGGAAGGGGGGGTAGTCTGTGGGCAGAGTGTGTGAAGCACTTGCATTGATAACCTGCAGCTCACAGTCACTCAGTCTCACTTTGTGGCTGTCCCCCTCACCTGGAACTCCCTGCATCCTGCTACGGCTTCTCACTCTTGGACCTGCTGACGCTCCAAACCCTGCGTTTAGTTGTTGCCTCTCTTTCGCCATGATGCCTACCCCGCTGTTGTTCCTGCTACTGCTTGGTCTCGTTGGTGCTCAAGCCACAGTTGACCTCCGCACGGCTGCTGCCATGGGTAAGAATAAAGACCTTTAATTTCCCATCACAGCTTAAGAGGCTGCAGATGTGGTGTTGAACATATATACTAAATGTTGAGAAAAACTATTTTCAACAGATGACTACACTACAGTTACAGTAGGAACATTGAAATGAATTTATTGCCGTCAGTAATCATTGCAGCTTTAGCTCCTTGAAAGTTTGGTCTTGCACAATTATATGTAATAGTGGCATCAACACACTGTCAAAACAAGTGTCAGTTTCAAACTTTCACAAACCGTAGTGCCATCAACAAAGATTTTGAACTGAATTTGGACTGATTATTCAATTTCGTAACTGCCTTGTTCCTTGTTATGCCTTGTTGAATGTATACAGTAATAACTGTGTCAGAATATGTGTGTGTGTGTGTGTGTGTGTGTGTGTGTGTTGTTCAGCAAAATTGGTAAGAGGAAAAATCTGAGGGAGGAAGAGAGGTGAAGGGTGAGAAGGGAGATCAGTGATGTTCCACAGACACTGGAGGTTTTTGAGAGTTGGCACTGGTCATGAAAACCTGGACTCAGTATAGAAAATTGTTCTCTTCCTTTGCACCTTTCATGATTCAAATTGTCAGATAACTTAAATCATGAGATACGAGCAGAATCAAGTGACTCCACCTTCAACATATTGTTGTGGTTTTCTTTGCTTAATGAAAACCAAAATATCTTGTCAAAGTTCAACTTTTATTTTGCTTTCATTTGTACTCATTTGTAACTATCACAATTCAGGTGTTACCATTTGCATTACTATTTTGATTGATAATGTACTTGACCCCTAAGTTCATCCTTCATCCCTTTCCCTGGCGAGGCTTTCCCCCATCTCTCTTCATGACCCCTCCGTCTTTCCCTGGTGCCTCCTTGCCTCCTGTTTTTATGTTTCCTCCTACATTCTATAGTACAGGTCTCACCAGCCTTTTCATTCACCCTTCTCTTCTCCTCTGATCACCTCCTTCCCAGTGTAACCTTGTTCCCTCCTTCTTTCCCTCCCCCTCGTTCTTCACCTCCATCTAGATGTTTGACTATTTGTATTAGTCATGCCAACCTTTAGTGTATGGTTACATAAAAATGCCATTTCTCTCCTTCCCCATACAGCGGCAGGTTTGTGCAAAACTCGTCCAACAGACCTGGTGTTCATTATTGACAGTAGTCGCAGTGTTCGCCCCTCTGAGTTTGAGCAAGTCAAAGTCTTCCTGGCCAAAGTCATTGAGGGTCTGGATGTTGGACCCAATGCTACTCGCGTAGGAGTCGTCAACTATGCCAGCCGTGTAAAAAATGAGGCATGTGGCTCTTCTCACGCTCACTTTGACTTAGTCAAGCAATTTTGTCATTTCCCTATCTTTCATTTCCTTGACCTCCCTATTTTTCAACTTCAGGTGTCTCTGAAAACACACCGCACCAAAGCTGGGCTGATTAAGGCTGTGACCAAGATTGAGCCCCTGTCCACCGGGACAATGACAGGTCTGGCCATTCAGTTTGCTCTAAATGTGGCCTTCAGTGAGGGCGAAGGTGCTCGGGTCAAATCTCCTGATATCAGCAAGGTCAGGCATAAGTTTGTCATGTGTCGTAGTTGGTCAAAAAAATAATTCAAAGAGCCATTTAAAAAAATAAAAAACTTTAGGAGATGCTGCATTTATTATATCTGCCTAAGAATTAAAGTGAGACTAAGAATGATGATGTACATTTATTTTGAATAGTGCGACAGAAATTAAATATAGATTTTTATATCATACACACATCTATTTAAAGAATTGAATAACATATGAAAAGGCTTTTTTTTTTCAGTCACTCATTTCATACATCAAATCTTGAATCTCTTTCATCACAGGTAGCCATTATTGTGACTGACGGGCGCCCTCAGGACAACGTGAAAGATGTTGCTCAGCGTGCACGAGAGGCCGGCATTGAGATTTTTGCCATCGGTGTGGGACGTGTGGACATGAGCACCCTGAAGCAGATGGCAAGCGACCCCCTAGATGATCACGTGGACTATGTGGAGAGCTACAGTGTCATCGAGAAGCTGACCAAAAAGTTCCAGGAGGCTTTCTGCGGTAAGATGGGAGGTAGAGGAAAGAGAAGAGGGAGCAGTGGAGGACAGTTTCACAAATCCATGTTTAGGGACAGGAGTAGATGGTAGAACAGATATTTTCAGGGTGAGTCATTATTTTATTCATGCCTATATTCCAATGGAGAGAGAGCTGTCTGTGCTTCCCCTATACTGAGGGTAAGGTGTCAGGGCTTTTATTTTTCATTGCAATGCATTGCTCTTCCCCATTGTCCTCTGCAATTCAAACTCCTGACAAAAACACTGCATGAGGGCATCAGGGTAGGAACAACCTTTTGGAATGAAATTCACTCCTCTTCCACAGTCAGTCTCACAAAACTGAGAGGCGAGACTGATCTATCTGTAATTACCGATCCATTAGAGGCAATCATTAAACCTCTAATTAGCAATGCCCTTCGGCACTCCCAGTCTGCAGCAGTTTTTTTTACACTCTCTTAGCAGTAGCCAATCTTATTGCAGACGTTTCAGCCAAGGGCAGAGCCGCATGTCCGCATGTGATGGATTGTTATTGGACAAGCCTGTGTAGAACATAAAAAAAGAAATCTTGTTTATTTGAGGCTACTCCAATCGTTTCCGCCTGTTTGTTTTAAGGATCCACTGGATACATGCACCCTCTACGCCACCAGGCAGACGGTTACAGTGGATCATTAAAAATCAATGCTAGATTTTCCCATTTTCAAACTGACATAGTGTCATTGTCTCCTAACTCCAACCACCCACCCCCTTTGTGTGCATATATGCACCTTTCTACCTATTCCACTGTGTGTGTGTGTGTTGTGCATGCACACACACACAGTGTCGGACCTGTGTGCCACTGGGGATCATGACTGCGAGCAGGTATGCATCAGCTCCCCTGGATCATACAAGTGTGCCTGCAAAGATGGCTTTACCCTCATGGATGATGGTCGCAGCTGCAGTGGTGAGTGTGTCTGTGGATGTCTGTATGAAAGTATTAGTCCTACCCTGGCCACCGAGCTACTGGAATAACATGCTCTGCTGTGGATTTGTGTGTGTGTGTGTGTGTGTGTGTGTGTGTGTGCGCATGTGTGTGTGTGTGTGTGTGTCTGTGTGTGTGTGTGCCATCACCAGCTTGCAGCAATTCAGCAACAGATGTAGTTTTTCTGATCGACGGCTCAAAGAGTGTGCGTCCTGAGAACTTCGAGCTGGTCAAGAAATGGATCAACCAGATCATTGACAAATTGGATGTATCTGACACTAAGGCTCATGTTGGACTGGTGCAGTACTCCAGCTCAGTCAGACAGGTATGTGCGAGCATAGCTGAGAATGACACATGAAAAACAATCATGCCCTCCAACATGTATCCTTCCTGCAGGAGTTTCCCTTGGGCCGACACAACAACAAGAAGGACTTGAAGGATGCTGTGAAGAAAATGGCCTACATGGAGAGGGGAACCATGACAGGCCAAGCCCTTCGTTATTTGACCGACAAAAGCTTCAGTGTTGGTCAGGGTGCCCGGCCTGGAGTCACCAAGGTTGGCATTGTGTTCACAGACGGGCGCAGCCAGGACTTTATCGGAGATGCTGCCAAGAAGGCCAAGGAGATGGGTAAGAGGCACATGAGTTCAAGTAGCAGACTGATATGATAATCTCTCAAGTCAGACCAAAGTTGCTTGTCTGTGAATATTTCAGGGTTCAAGATGTACGCAGTGGGAGTGGGCAACGCCGTGGAGGATGAGCTGAAAGAGATCGCCTCTGAGCCCACTGGAGAGCACTACTTCTACACCGCCGACTTCAAGGCAATGACCCAGATCGCCAAAAAGCTACAAATCAACATCTGTCAAGGTGACCACCAGTATTTTTGCTCCCTTTTCGTCAAAAGAGCTTCAGTTTGGAACCTTAACTTATCTTTTCTGTTTCCACAGAGGAGGATCCTTGTGAATGTGACTCCCTTGTAAAGTTCCAAAAGAAAGTAGAAGAAGCCCTACAGGCACTAACAAAAAAGAATATCCTTTACGAGAGATGAAGTCTTTCAGAATAATAATACGGTGTTATGGCAGGTTTTGATGCTGTGTTTTCTGTCATCAAGTTGCTTTCCTTAATGGATATCTCACTAGAGAGTATGTCGAAGAGGATTGCTTTGCTGGAGAATAAAATTGTCTGAGGACTCAAATACCATCCTTCCCTACACCCACCTGTACACATACAATTTTTACTTCCTGTAAAATGGTGAAGAGGAACCCATGTGTGTGTGTACCCTGACCTCTGCTTGTAGCCTGAGCTCTCCCGAATCATCTCCACTGCCTCCTCTCTTGGCTGTGCCTCGTCCACCCCCCGATCTCTGGGACACAAAACTCCAGTTGCCTTGTGCGTTTGTACGGGGCTACTACGATGGTCATCATCCATAGCCAGCCTGTGTGTTTGTTAATAAAAGTCTTCCCTCATAGGGAAACGGTGATGGTATACTAAAGGGGTTTTCTTTGTTGCTGCCTGTTGCTGACCAGACATGGGATGTCTGGTCAGCACATCACCTTCACTGGTTTGTCGCTTTTTCTTTCTCCTCCAACTGGAATGCGCCAACTTTCCTCTAAACTTCCTCATTCAAGTTTTCTTACTCTCGGACAAACACAGACACGCCCATGAAACGTATATAAGATATATGTATGATAATAAGGATACATTATGTTTTTTTAATTCTCCTAAATAAAGGTAGTTCAGGAAGTACACATAATGTTGTGAAACTTTCTTCTTAAAGATGTGGACTTCGAGGACCAAATATGTGTACCATGGCCATTTTCATCACATTCATAGTAACATGATAATGTGCCACCACAATAACTGTTTGTCAATGATCAGAAATATAAGATGGACACATCTGTGCTCAACGCCACAGCCAGTTGACTTGAAATGTTTAATTTCCGCTGGTAATTTACAATATCCGTCAGATACAAGCGCAGGATCTCGGTGTTGTTGACGAGTCAGCAGAGACGTTTTTTTCAGTGCTCAACCAATTTACTTGCAGTTTCATAATTGGACGTCCTGTAACGTCATAGTGACGTAACGCACAGGAAGAGAGAAAAAGTCCTCCCAACTCCAGAACAGCTGAACGAACGAAACCGGAGAGTGGAAAACTTTAAAAACAGTGTTCGTTGCCCTTTCGAGTCACTCTTAAACTGGGAACATCTATACTTAAGCTTTCGAGTTCAGTCTGGACAAAACACACTGGCTAATGGTTTCTTAAAGACATCGAGTCACCGGAAAAGGCACCGTTCGAGCCGTGCGAAGCATCAGCTATCAGCACCCTTGCTCGCTTAGCATGCTAGCCGGTTCTCCCTCTGTTAGCACTAGCCAGGTAGGAAAGGGGAATGTCCGTCCTCTGTGAACGTTGCCCGTCGGAGTTAATGATTTCCATGACAGGTTAATGTGCAGTAAACTAAGAAAAGGCAACGGACACATTTCGTGTGGACAATCTGGAACACGTAACGAGCTCTTTAACGTGTTCATACTTCCAAATAGCGGTGGCTAGCAGCAGCGGTAAACTCATAACGGACGTTCTTTGGAAGAACCGGAGGCTCCAGGATAAGTAATGGCCAGCAGCCACGGGGCAGGCTTCCCCTGCCGGGCTAATGGAGGAGGCACCGTCGGCCGAGTGTCTGAATCTGGACGCGCAAGTCGCCGCCAGTCCGAGTCAGATACTGATAGTGGGCCGAGTATGAAGGGCTTAGCCCGGCTGTGCAGCAGGGACGAAGAGGAGCGGGCAGCTGCCCTGAAGGAGCTCAGCCAAGGGGTTCTGATGTCTTTGGATCTGGACCGGCCCGAGTCGGCGCGGCTCAGCAAAGAGACCCTCCTCCATCTGCTGCGGCTCTCCCGGTCGTGCCCACTGGAGGAGGTGCGGCAGACAACTACGGAGCTGCTGCGGACCGCACAGGTAAACTTAAGATATTGTTCAAATACGTGAACATGTTTCTATTGCTTTGCTTTTTTGGGGGGTTTTGGTTAGAAGGGACACATTCGTTCTCTAACGAGAATGTTTCAACAAATAGGGCGGTTTTGTCCAGAAGTCACACTAACCCATTCCCAACTGATTTGGTTCCATAAAAAGTAAACGATCTTATCCATAATGCCCTGACAGCTGATTAGTCTGAGATATCAACTGATCCATATCTTTAGACCGATTGCTGGTTATTACATCAGTCGTCGAACCTCCCAAGGTGATGCAAGACTCCTCCGTCGTGTGCGTGAACAGGGCTGCCGGACACGCCCCCTCCCGGTGCACTAAGAGACTCCGGTCACCCCCCGCGTCTCCCCACCGGCTTCTCCGTAGCTGCCAGTGAGGATTGTCGGTATACTATTCAGCCCTTCTGTGTTGAAAAGACCAAGTGGTGACTTGTACTAGTTTGCCCGCGGTTCGCGAGGATGGCGATGAGTTTTTCGCTGGCACACTTTTACACTGACGGTTTACAGACCCTAGTTACTGCTTAAAGATAAGATTAAATAGTAATTGATTTAGTTGCTCTCATGTAGATCTTGTGAAGTCCGAAGCGGTTTGAACTCACTATAAATCAGCCTGTTGTTTTTACTTTGTTGAAATACTGCCATTTAATGAGTGATGTAACATTGCGTAAAAAAAATCAGTCGTAAAAATAGAATAAAGAACAAGTATGAACTAACTTTTCCTCTTGCTTCCTTCATTTCTTCTTCCTTCTTGGATCCATCACAGACTCACCTGATGTTCTTGTTTACATAATGGTGTAAAGCAGCTCAATCCAGCTCCTCTTGTATTGGCATATTCAGAATCTTTACTCACCCTGAACTTCCCGCATCTGCGTCATTTATGTCATCATGCCACGGTTTTCATTTCATTGTTTTGGGCTAATTCGTCATGCCCAACTTGATTCATAGAACCGTTTGCTTAATTTCCTTTGGGATCAATAAAGCATCTCTACGACTGTTTGTTACTTAGTGCAAGTATCTGGAATGAATACTAAGTCCGACATGGATCCATTTTTTCTTTCACAAGGCCAAAAATCCAACCATCAACTACACAGCATTTTATCTTTGAGATTTTCAGGAAAAAACACAAAAAACTGGCTCATGCTCGATTGATTTATATTGGTTTTTTTTTCATGTTCTCTCTTCTTGTTAGGAGCAAGGAGTTGAAATCCCTCGGTCTCTGGCTACAGGTCCTAGTGCCTTTATTCCTTCTAAACAGGTTTGTATGTGTTTTATATACCTGGTCATATCTTTTAATACAATTGTGTCATTAAAAGTTAAAGCTAAAAGTTCAACGTGTAAATGTTTTTTATGATTCACAAGTTTTAATGGTTGAACACATGTAGATAGTTGTGAAATTGTCTGAGCTGATCTGCTGCCTCTAATAATTCAATTTCTTGCACTAAACACTAAAGATGTGTTTCCAAAGTTGATGGCACAACATGCTGATTTCCTCGGACTAATTACTTGAAAGAAAGTGATTATGTGTCATCACTTCAGGATGCACTTTATTATGCACTTGTGTCACAGAGTTGCTAATTTCAGGCTTCAACAAAAATATTTGTAAACTGCACTAAGTGTGTCCTAATTTCATGGCTGTCTGTCAACAGGGTGAAACAAATGCTATTCAATTTTTTTTTTCCAACATTTTACTTTCATTGTCTTTAACACTATGAAGAGGCTCCTGAGACCCTTATTAATATATCTTGAAAAGAACTTTGGAAGTATGTGTGTAAAGGTTCATACCTGTCTCTGTTAAAGCTCAGGATACATTCTGCTTACTGATTTTTACATGGATTGTCTCTTGTTTGTCCTAAGATAATGAAAGAAGGACCTGACCAGGACATTCTAATCGAATCATTTCTTTCATTGGGTCGTGTGGACCATATCACTATGGTAATGGCACTGCACCCGGCCTACTTAAGCTGCTTCCTGAGGACTCAGCATGCTCTGCTGGAGCTGGATGGCCCGCTGCCCTGCCATTGGAGACATTACATCGCTGTCATGGTAAAAAAACAACAACACAGGATTATACATTGTAGTTGCAAAAAATAAAGGGTCCAGAACTTACATTGCAAGAGAAAAAAAATATTACCAGGAAAAATTTCAGTCATACTTATGGGTGAAGTAAGCACAATGACCCACTTACTTTTGCCACAGTAACACTCTTCAAACGGTGGTAAATCGTCCCAGAAGTGATTGTGAGTGATTATAACTGTCATTTTAAGGCGATTTTAAGCCACTAGTACAATAATACAGTAACATAATAGGTGCTCTTTCATAGACCATAGAACTTCAAATTCTTATTCATATTCATTGGAATGTTAAAGAAACAGCTGTACAAACTAAAATGACAGCAAAACTATGAGGAGTTGCTAAACAATGACATGGCAGGTAAACACATTACACATAAATTCACTGGCACACTAGCAATAGTGGAAAATTATCACGTAATCTTTACTAGCCATCCACAATTGTGACACTTGACATTTGCTGAGTTGACATAAAAAACTATTACCAACTGAGCTGTCACATCTACAATACGTTAGTTTTTTGAGCACTGCCCCCCATGCCAGAGACAAATATAGGTAAGGTCTTCTCGCTGTTTCTAGCTGGAAACTATTTTTAAGGTCCATCCTGGAAAGTCACCGGCTCATTGCGGTTGTCCATTGGATAAGTCTCAAATCCATGTCTGTATGCACAATTATGATGCACCCAACAAAGACGTTACATTATTTGAGTTTTTCAACGTCCAGGAATTTTTCAAATTATACCTGACAAATGTTTTAATAGATATTTAAAGTGAAATTTAACTAAAATTAAATAAAAGACAGTGGTGTTCTCTTGACCTGCACAGTTTGGTCAAATATTGGGTATTTTACTGGTCCAGCTAGTTGGCTTTTCTATTATTGACTATTATAAAATTATATTACAGAATCCAAGTATTAGAGTCCAATATGTGATACACTGAAGTGCCAATATGCACCCCCTTTGTGAAAAACATTGAATGTGAATGAATTTGAGTGATGACCAAATCTTTCCCGACTGCACCTTTTTAATGTCTTGTGTCGCTCATCTCTGCAAACTTCATTAGCTGCACTTCTCAGATATCCATTCCGCGTACTCTAAATGACCTTACAGCAGTTTAGTTGTCTGTCTTAGAACGGCAAGTTTTTTAATTGTTTAGTTTTGGGTTGGAATTAAACACCACATTTGACAATAGCTTTATGAAGCCTGGTATAGCTCCATAGACATTTGAGCAAAGTCTGGTGAGGAAGTGATTTGGAGAAACTCCTATTTGAACAGTCTACAACTATAGTCAGTTTGAACTGTGAGCAATGTAAGCACCAGAATTTTCTTTAAATTTCAAATCAAACCTCTCTCTGCTGCAATAAAATGGCCCCCATTCCAAAAATATTCTTAATTAATCCACTGTTGTTCCATACGCAGTGCCAATAACACATTTATGTAAAACTCACCCTCTGTTTTGGTGGCCAAGTGAGAATTTTTGTCACTCTGTCAGTTCAGACTTGACAGCTGTGACTCTGCCTCATATTTCACAGGCTGCAGCACGACATCACTGCTCCTACCTGGTGCAGCAGCACAGCATTGGCTTCCTGAATGCTGGAGGGGAGGAGAGCTGGCTGAGTGGCCTGCATAACGCACCCAGCAAACTGCGGAGTCTGCAAACACTAAACAAGCTGTTGGCACACAGACCTTGGCTCATCACGCAGCAGCACATCCAGGTTAGGCATCACACCTTACAGCATCCTAACAGCCCAGAATACATGAATTAAATCTTGAATGATGTTTTGAGATTTCATAAAAAAATCTCAGTAAAGATTCTACTGACTGTACACAATAAGGCAACTCAAGTCACTATGTCCCACTTTAACACAAAACTTCAGTAGTAAATGTTGTCTTTTCTTGAGGAATGGCATTGAATAAGAGCTTGCAATCTTTTACAATGCGACAATAGCAATACTAACCTAACTGGTTACATATCATACATAGGTTACACAGGTAACATAGCTGTAGCAGACTTACTTATCGACATTGACTTGAAAAGGGGAAAAAAATGAATCTAGATGTAAAAAGTGAAAAATGGCTTTTTGTTTTCTTCTGCTTACATGAGTATTCCAGTTTACACACTAACAGAATTGCTCAGTCATTGCTTCAGCCTCAAAATGTCATGTTACCACGGGTCATATGAAACATACTAAAAAATTGAGAATTTTGAATATGGGATATTGAATAAATTGCAAGGAAATATTGAAAAGTTATATATATCCATATCATTATTTTGGCCCTCCCCTTGATCTTCAAGTGTTGATGGTTAATTTTTAACCTCTGAAAGAGCAGTTTGAAATAATTCTTATCATAAGGTCATCTTACTTTGCTCTTTTTATGCTTTGCTTTAGCAGTAGCTCCCTGGTAGGGAGGGTCTACTTGATCATGTTTGAATTGATTTTTATCAAGTCCAATTATCAGTTTCTGATGCCCTTTGTGATCCATGGTCATATTTTGTCTGAGTCTCATAATATTTTGACCATATTTGTGCTTCAGGAGCTGGTGTTTCCTGGAGCGGAGCCTCGCTGGTCACTAGCTGAATTGATCCATGCTGTGATCCTCATGGCTCATGCTCACTCTCTTTCTTCGTTCGTCTGGGGCTGTGGTTTAAACCCAGAACCTGATCACATTGGTGGTCACACTTTCCAGCCTCCATCACCCCCCAGTCACCTTCCTCGCAGCCCTCACAGCCCCCAAAGCCCTGTCCATGAGAATGGCCGACAGGAGGTGCGACTGAGTCAAGTTTCTTTTCACTTGGCTGATGGACTGTTGTCGTAAACTGCTTATCAGTCTCTCTTTTCTCCTCAGTTTGGCGATGGTGCAATGGAGGTCGAGGTGCTGATGAAGAGGATGGTGGAGTTGCAACAGCAGGAAGAGGAATACACACAAGAAGAGATGGTCACCCGCTTTGAGAGGGAGAGGAGTGAAAGCATACCGACAGGTACATGTGTGCTTGCTCTTCCTTTGCTGTCATTTTTTACATATTTGTTTACTCACTGCTTCTTCCTTGTTTGTTCAGCGGTTGTGCGGGGACCTCCACCCGACCTGTTGCTGCATCTGGTGGAGGAGCCAGAGTTCAGATATGAAGACTTTGCCCCAAAAGGGGAACAATCACCAACCACTATGAGAGCCCAGGTTGTTTGGACCCTATCCTTTCTGTCATCAGTTCCTCTGGCCTCTTATTGTTCAAAATATTTATGAGTACAACGTGTATTGATTAGTTTTATCGTCATGTTGGTGCTAATGTTGTTGGATGAAATGTGTGTGCAGGACTATTCATGGGAGGACCACGGCTTCTCCCTTGTTAACAGACTGCTGCCAG
This sequence comes from Fistularia tabacaria, assembly GCA_901007705.1. NCBI lineage: Eukaryota > Metazoa > Chordata > Actinopteri > Syngnathiformes > Fistulariidae > Fistularia > Fistularia tabacaria. The sequence goes on from CAAKHD010004670.1 coordinate 77,545, forward strand.
ACATGGGCCAACTCCTGGATGAGCAGTTCCAGGTACAGCTCATTGTCCCCCACAGAGAGCATATGATGTACAGTAGCTAAAGCTGATTTATGACTAATTTTGTCAGATGGCATTACTGTCAGTAACACAACCTGTTAGTGATGATTCAAACCCCACAAAGGAAATGACTAAGTAGCCAGATATTTTGGAATTGGAGTATATTTTGACCAACTGTCAGTATAAAATATTTCCGATCGGCTCGATTCCTATTGAAAAAACACAAACCATAAACAAACATGCAGATGCCTTATTGTCCAAACTCTGTGGCTTAAGGCGTTGTTGCCACTAATATGACTCCCTGTGTAGCAGCTATTCCATGCTCTATTCGGTGCATGTTGATGTGGCTTCCTTTAAAAATAGATTTTGTGTATGTTTTAAGCAAAGGATGCAGCCACACGCTCCCAGGATGCTGTACAATACACATCATGGTGCTTCTGGTGGAAAGATGAGCGATGGATAGACTGGCCTAGCTAGAGACTGTATGCATCACTAATGTGTTCATTGGAAATGAGGCCTCACTATTAAATTTATTGTAGTATACCAAACATGTGACTATGATGTAACAGCTATAACAGAGAATGCCACTTACAATCAGTTCATGTAACTAATGACCTCAGGAGCCCTAGACACCCTCACAACAGACCTCCAATCCTTTTTATCTGGGCTAATGCAAGGCGACATGAGCCTCTAGGAATATAACATGACTGACACTCCACAACTGTTAAAACAGGCAGAGTATGGTTGAAAATGGCAATTACCACCAGGTCCCTATTGTTTGTTCCACTAGACATTAAGATAAGTCCAAGTACATTTTTAATTCTGATGCACAAATGATCTGTTTGCACACACTGAAGCTGATAATGTATATAAAACACACTGTGAATATGAAAAGCAGCAAAATGTCCATGTCAAATAATACACACTAGTTGGCTGCAGTTGGTGCACTAGGGAAAAATACCAGTTTCACTCCAACCTATTTGCCCATTTACATGCCTGGTACATTTATTAGTGTGAGAAATATCAATAATTAATTATTATATGGAGAAACTGCCTGTTGAGTGGGCAACCTGGCATCCACAGGATTAACATCTTGTTAAGCTTGTAGCTCTTAGGTGGTTCCACTGGATTAATGAATCTACTTGCAGAAATCAGTGAGTGGATGTAATCTATTGTAGGTTGTGAGTAACCTGACCTACCACAGGATGGCCATGCATGAGGATGTTGACACTCAAACACTAAGGAAAGCCCTGTGGAACTACATCCACTGCCTCTACGGGATCCGGTCTGTGTCATGTAACTCTTGCTATGCCATTTGTAATGGATTTGAGTCTCTGATGTGAAGTTTACCTGTAACCTCTCTACCCATCCAGGTATGATGATTATGATTATGGTAGTGTGAATGTGTTGTTGGAGCGCTCTCTGAAGGTTTTTGTGAAGACCATGGCCTGTCACCCAGAGCAGACCACAGCCTACATTTACCGTGCCTTCTGGAGACACTTCAGACATTCTGAAAAGGTATGAACCCTACAGACCTACCTGACCCAACCTCTGCATCACAGTGAATGAATCATTTGACATATTAACACATCGTCTCTCTCGACTAAATCCACAGCAAAGAATGAATTAGCTGACATTTCAACACTTTTTTTCTGTCTTTAAATGTCGCTGCAGAAGGAATCTGTCAGAGACTAAAGTATGTCACCTTGTAACCTGAAGTAATGATGACACGTTTTCCTGTTTGTGTGTTTTTTGGTTATTTTTAAATTTGCAGGTTCATGCAAACCTAATTGTGATGGAGGCACGGCTGCAAGCTGCACTTCTATACACCTTAAGAGCCATCACACACTACATGAGATGACACTCGTGTGTGTGTGTGTGTGTGAAACGATGCACATGTTTTTGCAAATGCTGAGCCAGCTGTGTTTTACTGCAGCCTAACCCAACACAACATATGAAAACACACACACACACACACACACACACACACACACACACACTCTGCACTAGAATGAATGTTATGTATATGCATATCTTCTGATCTGTCAAGGTTGTGATGCTACAAGGCAAACTTGGGATTCTGGTCCTGAAAGCGTTACTTATTTTGCACTGAAGTTGATCAGGTTATGTTTCAAACGCCTCAAATGTTGCTTTAAATAATGTGCACTTCTCTCTGTCACTCTGGCAAATCTACATGTCGATAGTTGGATTAGGCTTTTTTTCATCACAAATAGACCGTGTTTTGATGCAGGATAAACACATGTAATTCACAACTTCATCTCTGTGGTGTTCCATATTGCCTGGCAGTCAGCAGATTGAACTGCTTTGTTGAACATTTCATTTTATCCATTTATACATTTGTTGATGCTGATGTGACATGACAAAAGGGCTGCATAGCCAGATTATGACATTGTTTTCTTTGCTGAATGTATGACGTTTATTTGACGTTCAGTCCAAAATTAATCAACATGACTCCTCACGCCTCAGTCCTCAGAGTTTGCAGAACCAAGGATGAGATTAGAGACATTATAACTTGTATTTTTATATACAATAAAAGGTTATCAAAATGAAAATCCGCTGTTGTTTTTTTGGTGGTTTCTTAATATAAGGATTGAAGGAACAGACGCTGGTGTGGAAAGAGAACTATTGATTGAAATTTTCAAATTGTTTTCAATCAAGCTCTTTCTACGACGAGTAGAACTTGTTTCCCTGAGGGGAAGAAGAAACACTTATTTTCAGTTGACGGTCAAAGTAGAAAATTATAGTATCACAAATACTGATATTTGTACTCTAAGTTGCGCTTGTTAATTGAATTAAGTGTTTCATTCAGTTTTTTCACAGGAGTCTTGGGTTCATGCAGTATAACTGTACGAAATCTTAAATTCAACTAGTTTTAGGCATTCATTCGGTAACCACAGCAACAGTCTTGGGAGGGCTGCGTATTAGGAAACGTGTTAAATTCAAAGAATTGTGCACATCTAAAATGGGGACATGTTCAGTATTGCTATTTGCTTTTTTACTTACACATTGTTATCCCAACACACTTTTCCATCGAAATAAACCAAAATCGCGAAAAACATACAAACTCGGGCACATCTGTGAAGGAACTACCAGAGATCAATTGGGACTGCTGTCAAATAACTTGGATGTGAGTCACTTAAATGTACAGACAATTAATATTTGCCAAATAACTCCTACCATGAGATGAATTTCTGACATGGCCTGAATCAACCCCAGGCAGGTTATATATGCATTTGTGGATGAACAGCGCTACCAAGACAGGCCACGAGGTGGCGACAAAGACAACGGGTTGAAAGCGAACTGACTGACAGCCAAGCGAGCGGTAGTTCCCCTGCATTTAAATATGTGATCCCGGCCGCATCGGCTGCCATTCTCCGGGGCCTTTTGACGGTTAAGCCCGGTTAAGTGGAACGGCCCTGTTTGCGACGTGAGCGCGGATGTCACACTTTCAGCCAAGTGTGGAGCGAAAGTCGCACATTTTTAACCCGTCACTTGTCAGTTCCGACTGCGAGGCGGTTGAGAGGTTGACCTCATCCGCTACTCACTTCTTGATCACTTATCGGTAGAAAAACAAAAAAAAAAAAGAAAAAAAAAGTTGGAGGTGTTTATGATATTCTAAAAGAAACAAAAACGAGTAGCGGGGAGTTCCACCGCGCAGCATCGCCGGGTTCCCGGGAGCTGTTCCCTCCCACCGTCTTCCTCTCTCTCGTGCGCGCGCGGCTCTGGGTGGGCCGGCCCGTGCCAAGGCTTCCGGAAAACAGGGGTGCGCGCGCGCGCACACCACTCGCGCAGCTGAGCAGCGGCTTTCCCCGCGCGCCCCACGAGACACCGGACACCGCGCTCCACTCCCACGGCACCGTCGGCTGTCACGACGACTCCTGTCCGGTATGTCAGCTCTCTTCTTGTTTGTTTGTCTGGCTCTCTGTGATAGAAACTAACGAGGCAACACACGTTCGCCTGTTGCCGTGTCCAAACTCCTCACCTGCCTTACCTGTAAAACTTCCGAATAACGGTGGGGCCACGAGCGGCTCTCCGACGCGAGATGGTTGTTGGTTTTTGTAGTTTTCAGCTGCCCAAGAGGATGAAATGTGGACTTTGGTGGGCAGTAAAAGTCCCAGGGATAGCAGCTCACTATTTCCATGGAAAGCCTGTTGAGGTCAATTTGAAAGTGATAAACCGACTAAAGTGATCACTTATAAAGTGGTTTGGGGGTTAAATTGTGTTTCCACTCTTTGACATACAACCATATTTGGATCTTAAAGGGTCATCATTGCAACATTAGTGGAGTTGAAATCCCCAGATAGATCTGTCGCAACTGGTTTCCTCTTACAGTGACCTGGTGGTTTAGTTTAATCAAGGTCAAAACTTTCATTGTCATGCACTAGGATTGGTGGCA
>CAAKHD010004671.1:0-12031 GCA_901007705.1 Fistularia tabacaria
ATGTGTGTTTGTGTGTAGATCAGTAGGCCATCTAATCCTACACACACACACACACAGACACAGACACAGACACACACACACTTAAGCGCACACACAGACACACAAACCATACATGGCGAGCACGCTGGATTAGGATGGTGTCTTTCAGAGTTTCCCTCTCAGTCACCAGATCTAAAGGTTTGCTTCTTTTGGACAGTTTTGATGAGGGCTGACTGATTTAGAAATAGATTTATCTGTTGAAAGATCCCCCCCCCCCCAAAAAAAAATTCTGTTTGTTTGTGAGTGTGTGTATCCATTATGCTGATGCAATGACATGATAAATTCAATCATATTTCTTGTTTCTTACACAATATTTTTCTCTTAACAACAGATTGAATGACACTATTCTTGCATTCTTATTGATGGACTGGGGGCTTTCTTTTGGGCTTACATGTCTAAGACAATGATTGAGTTGAGTCGTATATTTAAATACATCTGAAGACTACATTCAGTGTGTTTGTATGAATTATATTTTAATTCTTATGATGTAGTGGCCATAAAGTTGTTGGGTTTTTTTCCTACATTTTTTTTTTGCTAATGGACATGAAAACGTAGCAGTCAAAATATGTCTTCATGCATTGCAGATGTGCTGACATTGTATGTCATGTGTTTTTTCTGCTCCAGGAGGAGGCGAGCCGGCGCCTGGGTAGATGTGAGCCCAAGGTAATGGCCAGGCTGGTGGACATAGGCACACAAACAGATCCAGTTGTTGTGCTGTCCTTGGCCCAGGCCGCCGTGCTAGGTCTCATCTCACAGAATGAAGTGTTTGGAGCTACCATTGCACCTAACGGCTTCTACACAGGTGAACCCAAAGAGTCCCCAGCACCGCCAGTAGACGGAGTCGACTACGAATACGCAGACCAACTTATTGGAGCTAACGGCGATTACCTGGGGGACAACTTGGGAGAAGACGGACAGATGCAGCCTAGCTGCAGTCAAAGGAGGTGGCAGCAGGGGCCTCCTCAACATACAGACGGGAAAATGATCGGCCCTGATCGTCACAGCCTTCAAGGCAATGATGGGATCTCATCTCACGTGAAAGGGGAAGGGGTTAATTCTGGGCTGGCTTCATGTGTCCATATGCTCAACAATATGGCTCCTAGAGGCGGTTTGGTCCAGGTAGATCCTGCCACCCTCAGAGGAACCAACAAGAACTGTTCAGAGTGTGCACGGGAGGTATCCAACCAGCAGCAGGCCAACACACATGGCCATCCTCCTCCTGCCCAGGTCAGCCACAGAGGTGCAGACCAAGGCCACAGAGCTCTGCAGGGCCAGCGCTCAATGGGGGGCCATGGTCGAGGCGTGCGAGAGGATGAAGAGGAGGTCGAACACCAGGGGAACAGCATGATGAAGCCCACCCAGCAAGAGGAAGCCATTAGCAGCTATTTTCAAACTAGTGAAGTGGGAAGTTATGATTCAGGGGAAATGGGAATGGGGAGTGAGTATGAGGATGGTAGCCAAGGCATGATGTGGACTGATGGGAGTGGAGGAGGGCAGCACCAACAGCCTCAGCATCCGCAGCCTCCTCGTCGTCACGGCGGTCGCAGAGTAGACCGGCTAGACATCAACATCCAGATTGATGAGTCCTACTGTGTTGATGTGGGTGACGGTCTTAAGCGCTGGAAGTGCCGCATGTGTGATAAATCATACACCTCCAAGTACAACCTAGTCACACACATCCTTGGCCACAATGGCATTAAACCACATGCATGTCCCCATTGTGGGAAGCTTTTCAAGCAGCCAAGTCATCTTCAAACACACCTGTTGACTCACCAAGGTACACGGCCCCACAAGTGCACGGTTTGCAAGAAAGGCTTCACTCAAACCAGCCACCTAAAGCGACACATGCTCCAACACACCGACGTCAAACCTTACAGCTGCCGTTTCTGCCGCCGCGGCTTCGCCTATCCTAGTGAGCTACGAGCGCACGAAGTGAAACACGAGCGTGGTCGTTGCCATGTCTGCTCCCAATGTGGCATGGAGTTCCCAACGTACGCCCACCTGAAACGGCACCAGACAAGCCACCAGGGCCCTCATACCTTTCAGTGCACCGAATGCAACAAGTCATTTGCCTACCGGAGCCAACTCCAGAATCACCTCTTGAAGCACCAGAGCCCACGACCATACACCTGCTCCCAGTGTGGCCTCGAATTTGTGCAGCTCCACCATCTACGGCAGCATTCACTTACTCATAAGGTATTGACCTGGACTTTAATCACTATCAACAGAATCACTAAATCCAAAGCATGTAGTCCGAATTAAGATAGCAAGCCAAACACCAGACCACAACAGCATTTTACTCGGCTGCCTTCCCAAAGTGCACGAGAGCCCATAATGTATCTATCAAGTATCATTAATTAAGCTTTAACATATAAATGACAGTGCAAGCAGCACAACGAATGTCGGTTCTTAATTTTTCCTGTCAAGGCACTTTGCTGAAGTGATTGAAACAAAGAGCCAGTTCCAAATGATCTGATTTCCTAGTATTTTGTGCCTCAAAGCCTACCTCCTTTATTAATGCTAGTTTGTTTTTCCGACTTTCACGCATTATTAAATGCAGTGATGCATTTGATGCAAATGTGTAAGAAGGATTTGCAGGAATCTAGGCTAGTTGTTGTGTCTGTCAAATGATCAAATTGATGGGGAAACACTAGCTACACGCTGAAGCTTTTTTCTTCCAGTAACACTATGTATTTCATACTCGGCTCACGACTCACCACTTTTCAATTGAGGAGTACATCTATTTCAGAAAGAAAATGTCCTGTGCTATCATGTCATAATAACATAAGCAAGGCACAGCCGGAGCGAATGTTCTTTTACTAATCCAAACCTAAAAGAAATGGAAACCTGTGAAACCCCAATATTTGCCGCTGAGATAATTGATCAGGATAAGAGAGGGGGATCTAATCCCCATAGGGAAGAACGGTGCCCTGTTCTCCTGGTCACTTCAACTATATTTCTGACTCAATATTTAATGGGGTACTGAAAAAATATGTATCAAAACTTAAGACGTCTGTGACTTCTCAGGTGCTTATTTGATCAGCTCTTAACAGTAAATATTACATGCTGACTACCTTTAAGTACAGTTATTTTTTTTTCTTCTTCATACAGAGGCAGGCAACAGTGTCAAAGAGAAGGCAGTCAGGCAACATTTCAGAATAAATCTTCTCTTCAAATGCACACATTGGATGAATTAGAACAGCGTATCTGTTTGCTGTTGCACTCTCACATGGATTGTGTTGCACAACAACAATACCGCGTTTCCATTGTAGCTCTGGATAAATTTGTTCAGTGCACACACGCACACACACACACACACAGGTGAGGATGCTGAGGTATTCCAAACACTATGTTTTGAAAGTGCTACTTTTTTGTTCAGTCTAAACATATTCAGCAGATTAAATCTTGACCAATATCTGCAATACAAATTTCACCTTTTTAGATTAGGGAACTCAGATAAATATAATACACGTTTTCCAGTTGCAAAATCGTGGCTCTCCTTTTTGATTTAATAAAAAATTAGAGGAGCAGCATTCTTAATCTCAACAACATTGGAGATGTCTTAGTAGAATAAGCTACCTTATCTGAACCAAGCCTTTGCCATCCTCCTGCCTGCTATAGCTCTGCAGACAGTGGGTGGACTGACAGCTTGCCAGATATGTCTGCTCAACCTGATAGTGACCTGTAATACGTGTTTGTTTTTCACAGTATGAATCTATTCAGTCCCACTTTTCCTACACTGACATCGACTCCAGAGTAGAGATCATGGTGCAACTCATTTGCATCCACAGGTCTCAATGTGTCAATGAGACTCTGTGAATCGTCTACTCTTGTGACCTGATGTTCAAAGTTATGAATCTTCCCGGGGCTCATCTACTGGACAGAACGACCAAAACCAAATTATCTTCTCACATTGTGTTAAATGACAGACTAAAATGTTATGACTCATTAATAATCATCCATGTATTTTTAGGGATGGAGGTCTGATAAGGAGGAAAATGTTTTCTCTACTTTTGCCACTACAATTTGTGGCTAGGACTGTCCGATAGATGTACTCTATTGATTCATAACCATTCATGAGTCCCGTCAATTTTATTTGTTTCAAGGTATTATACAATTAATCTTGTCTTACTACATTTACAACAAAAAAAAAGCATACAAACATTTTAGTAACAAAAATAAATTGTCAGTGCATTAAGCGAAAACAACTTAAACATTCCTCAAGAGAAAATTATATTATCTTAGAAAATAAGAGAAACTCTGCTATCTCTGTCAACTGTCTCTTGTTAAGGGATGTTCTCATAGTAAGTCAAATGAAGCCAAAATTTATACAGGCATTGTTCTGGCACAGGAATTGGGAGCTTTGAGGCATAAAAACACAAAACATTTACAACGTGTTATCCTTTGTTTACTGAATCTATTAGATTGACCAATTTTGAAGCAGCTCACAAATCTTATCATTAATTTCGAAACGATGCCTCTCTCTATAATGCAAAAGCTGTGAGACACGGAAAAAATATAATGGCTGACTTCCTTCTCTTTTCGATTGGAAAACGTGGCAAGGAAACCGTTGGGCTATTTGAATGACTGTCTTCCCTCCTGTGTTTACAATCTGCAGGGGATGAAAGGCCACAAGTGTGACGTTTGCTCACGCGAGTTCACTTTATCCGCAAACCTGAAGAGGCACATGCTCATCCACAACAGCGTGCGGCCATTCCAGTGTCATGTTTGCTTCAAGAGCTTCATCCAGAAACAGACGCTTAAAACCCACATGATCGTCCACCTGCCCGTGAAGCCTTTCAAATGCAAGGCAAGTGTTACGTCATGATAGAGTTGTAAAAATAAATTGATTTTATCCTCATAGATGGGAGTTTGTTCTGATTAAGTGGTTCAGAATACACCTTTTTACAGGGGAAAATCAACTCCTTCGTCAATATTTTTACAACTTTTTGCAGGTATGCGGCAAGTCTTTCAACAGAATGTACAACCTCCTGGGCCACATGCATCTGCACGCTGGCAGCAAGCCCTTCAAGTGTCCATACTGCACCAGTAAGTTCAACCTGAAGGGGAACCTCAGCCGGCACATGAAGGTTAAGCACGGGATGGACGTATCACCAGAGGGACAAGGTGAGGCTTGCCAATCTCAGTTGGTACCATTTTCTATTATGTCGCCTTTCTTTCTCGAGGGAGGGCTGATTATAAGGACTTATTTTCTTTGGCTCTTATCTCATATTTCAACTGTAACACCAATTAGCCTTTTTTTTTTTTCAACTCAGCGACTCTGCAAAGTGACCCCATCAATGGGACACTTTGTTTGGCTTCATACAGCGTCCCATTGTCATAAACGAGCTGTTCTTCCGATCTGTCTGTCCCTGAGGCGCAAACATGATTTGGGAGCTGTGACTACCTCCACTACCAAATCAGAGGTGGAACAGTCTGTTTCACCATTGTGCCTTCTTGTGCTTTTATACAGAGGACAACGTTTGACAGAGGTGTTCTATGCCTAGCTTGAGAACACAGTGAAAAAGCCCATTTAAAACGCTATTTTCAGCCTCTTCAGTCAGACTTGGGTGGGAGTAATATTGATAGCACTGACAATTTTTTCATGACATATTGATGGCAAATATTTTTTTTACAGTTTTACATGTATATGTTTTGTTGTTCTGAGGGTTTACTGGCGGTGGTTGGTTACTTTTGATTGCTGTACCATTGCATTTCATGGCAATGAATGTGAGTAAACTGAAGCCCAGCTTTAAAAACAGATGCTGAAAAAGTTTTCCCTTTTACATGTGATTTGCTGATGGATAATTACTCAAAAATACAATTATTTTTACATCATTATGTCATGCTGTATGAAGTTTAGTTCAAACCTTGTGTTTAATTCAAGTTTAACTGAAATTGCAAGATTAAACTGTGTCACTGAAGTTTATCTGTCTGTTAATTTGTAAAATGTAGTTAGGTGAAAAAAGGCAGTAAAACACATTTTTCCATTCTTTTCAGTTTTGAGATTTTGGCTGGTATTACTTCTGTAACGTGACTGTCAAAATAGTGTAAATGGAAAATGTTCATTGTAACTCATTGCCCTCACGCACAGACTTGTTTAAATGTATCTCACTGAAGGGAAGGTGAGAAGTTAAACTTCTGTCTTTCACTTCATGTTTTTGATAACGAAGCGTCAACTTACGCAAGCCACGCAAACAGGCAACATCCCTCAGAGGTACCAGGCCGATGGGCTGTTTCACCACGCTCAGTCAATCTTGAACTTTACGCTTATGAAAAAAATATGAAATTAAGAAAAAATGAAAGAGGTGTATTTTTCCGTACTTTGAGGGGGTCAAGATGTATTTTGTTCATATTTATATGATCATATTTAGATTTTGTTCATTATCTAATATATGCAATGCTATATTTTGTTATTTGGTCAATATTCTGCTATTTACAGCGAACATTTCATAATTTTAAAGACAACTAAAGTAAGATTGTTTAGAAAATTTAAAAAAGCCAATTATGAAAAAAGGAGACAACATGCGGTAGAATGACAGATCATAATTTTCAATGTTTTCAGAAATTCTACAATCTCTTTTTCCTGTCTTCTACTATCCTCTTCCCCTGATTGGATGCAATTCCGACAAACTTGAAAAAAATGTGCATACAAAATTATCACAAGGTTAAAAATGTATACAGTTCTGTTTTTATCCAACAAAATAATTTTCACTGAGAGGAAATGTGTCACAAAGTATCTCAACATTGCAGTAACAATGCTTTCGTCTTTCCCTCTGTTTTATTTCTCAGAGGTTCTTCCGGAAATGGAAAGCCAGGGGGAATATGAGGGACAAAACTTCAACTTCACATCACCAGATAACATGGACAATGGTGGCTCCCAAAACCTCACTAAACTCACCACGGCCAACATGGAGGACATGGAGGAGTATTACAACTTTGGGAAGGACACGAGCAGCTACACTACACCTTGAACGCCGGCGTAGACTTTGCTTTGTTTTTTCGTTTTTTGAAGGAAGTTAGAAAGTTTTTGTCTAGCCTTTTGAAGACACTGGCAAGGCGTTATCTTTAAGTTTTGGCCTCCTTCCAGAGGAGCCGCAACTGAGACTCCGACCAGGGGGCCCGGAAGGGGAAGCACTTCAAAGGAGACGTTACAGCTCTGTGGCTGAAAGCAGAGACACTGAAACTGTTGACACGGTCTGGAGCTCCTTTTTTGGGATTACCACGCCACTGACTCAAAGACGCTGGCGGACAGTCTAATCTGTACGTTGTGTTAATGTATCAGCTCTTTCTGGGGTGGGGTGGGAGGACCCTTGCATTTACCGAGCCATCAGTTACATTTGATGTGATAGAAATTTGTTTACCGTTATTCCATTTTTGGTATTCACAACCAATATAGGCCCCGATATATTTTTTTTTTTATTGTTTGAAAATTTCCAGTTTGATAAATTTAATTAGCTCCAACACGGTCAGATACTTATTCTCTACATATTGAACTTTTTCCTAGGTTTGAATGCTTGACAGTTCCCAATTCTACTTCCAGCCAAGTCCTCATTTGAAACAGGCTGGTCGAGTGTTTCATCAGGCCTCTTTCTCGGGCATTCACTACCAAAGTTACTACTGTCCCATGTCGGCCAATACCAGAAAACTGCATTTCGACATGTAAAGCCCTCTCACTGTACAAAAGTTTCCACGACGACGCGCGTTATGTTTACCCAATGTTTTTCTTTTACATGAATAATCTATCCTGTGTAGTGAATATACTGCTCTAGTTTCTAAATGACTGAGTGAACAATACGAAGCACTTTTTCATTGAAACCTGTCATTTTTCTGTGAAGGCAGTTTTTTGGTAGGAGTCAGTTGCCTCAAGGAGAAGAGCTGGGGGAAATAAGGTGGTAGAATCTTCCAGACGCTCATAACGGCAATATTACAAAAACACTTTTTTTTTCCCCCAATAGGGGTTTTCTTTTTTTGTAAACTGCAGTTTTCTTGATATGGACATTGCACAGCCGTCAGTTCAAAATGCAAACTGAGGAAGGAGTAGTTTGTACAGAGAATCAGCAGAATGAGGGTTGGTTTTTTTTTTGTTTTTTTTTTTAATGTTATTTGTAGTTTCAGCTCTAAATTGAGGTCTGTTTTCACTTCACTTTCAAGTCTGTTAACTGAGATGTTTCTGCTTTTAGGGGACAAAAAAAATTTGAAATGAATATGATTCCACTCAAGCGAGGTAGAAAGAGACGAATGCCTTGCCAGTCTCTTGACTGTCAAGAGGTTGTGGTCATACACCGAAGTGGCTGAATTGAAAGTGGAGTGACAGCGTTCCTGCTGTTCGTGATTCTGTTTGGGGAAGTTTCCGCTCCCCCTGTCCTGCCATGCAGGTCAGCCTTGATATGCACACTTAACCAGAGGAATGGTCTACTAGTTCTTTTTTGGGATGAGGAATATCGAACTGAGACCTCATGGAAATTGACCATGAATTATTTAATAAAGGTTCTCTAGTTTAAATGATGAAATTGGTGTTTTAATGTTAAGTTTTTATTTTTTATTTTTGTTGATTTCATAAAAAGGACATAGAAGTGTCACTCATGTTTCACTCTGGGTAAAATAACTGGCCTTAATCAGTCTTCCATTTTCATCATTAGAGCAATTAGGACTTATTTAACACTTTTGACTGGTTACGTTCTTGTGAGCCTCAAATTAAATCTTTTGCACTCATCAAAAAAAGACTAGCACATTCAACAGAATCACTGTAAGTGTTTTGCGATTTTATCTAGATCTGACGGATTGGGCCCACTCTGCTGAACGCATGCTTTTTAATGTGCGGGGCTTAAACTTCCACTGTACCTCATTTCCCAGGACGTGAGAGATCAATTTGCTCAGCGATATGGCTCTTTTATGACTGTAGATCATATTACACGTGAGTTTCATCCAGGAAGAAAAATTTAAAAGGCTATCTAAATGCTAATTTCTGGTCATTTTTGATAGAGGCTCCTTGTTCATTTCCTATCCTTTTTCATTGACAGAGATTCTCTGTTCAGTGGTTGTTATAAAGTTAGCTGGTCTGTGAAGACTTTTGGCTGAGAATGAACTGTTAAATAACAAAACATCAGACAAAGCATCAGTGTTTCCTTGCCAGCACTCGCAGTTTGCCTCCAATTAAGACTCATACTTCCTAAAATATGTCTTACTTGAATCCAGTTTTGAATAGCATGGCTTAATTGTCATTGCAAGGTCCAACTCCGCTCCTGAGACCACATTCATCTATCAGTTTTCACACCTTCTTCATACCGCCATTTAAAAACTGAGGAGAATCAGGGATTTAGAAACTATAAAATGTACCTTTTGCAAATACGTTGTTTTCATTGACAATGCCATGAAAAATGGAGTGAAATTTCGAGTGGATTGATTCAGAACCATACTCTTCAACAGAAAAGTTGCTATTTTACATTCCAAGCGGAAAGGAGTATCCACCAATAATGAGCTGCCGATGGAAATGATGAGAATTTTTTAATAGGCCCTGTTAAACGTCACAGTGCAGCACCACACTGGACCACCACAGCATCTGTGACCATGATGACATCTGCTGGACAGCAACACGAAGTACCTCATTTCAAGCTCATTTAAGATCCAAACCCCTGCTGTCATTAACAGGACACATCTTGAGAGTGGCTTTTTGTGAAAACCATTTCTGAAAGTCATTATTACACTGAGCGTGACATGGTGTGTGTGTGTTTGTCTGTCACCCGTTGCAGCTCTATTTTATTGAATACAGATGAAACAGGAGAAATTTTAGCATCATAAATAACAGCCTTAGTTTGAAAAGTGACACATTGGTGCCTTACACAGGCATATATTCCATTGGTGTATGGATTAAAAAACCAGTGATTATGTAGAGATTAAGCAAATATCTCAATGTTACTGCAGAAAACATATCCTGTCAATGCAGAAAGCACAAAGGACTTTAGTTTGGGTGTGTTGAATAAAGAAAATGCTGCCTCACAACTTGTCAATTGGGATATCCAAGCCACAGCCTTCAGCACTTCACCCAGTCATCCAAATATGCTCAGTCCTTGCTTAAAAAGAAAAAAAAAAAGAAAAAGAAAAAAAAAAAAAAAAGAAATTTTACTCTGTGAACCCTGATGTAATCTTGTCTTACGTCTCTTGGGTCCAAAGTTACATCTGATACACATTATGTCTTTCACATCTGCCAGGTATGGATAGGCTCTGTTTTATTCAACTGAAATGTTTGAAGAACTTGATTGTCCAGGTTTTGTAAGTTACTGTTTCTGCATCTCAAACTGATTCTGTACGGTCTATGCTATGGTTTCCAGCCAAAGAAAAGCTGATTTCAGGCAGCTGGAAAAAGAAAAAAAAAGTTACATACCGCTTGCAATGACATAAGGAATTTCTTTTTTTGCCATTAATGTTCTTGTTTGTATCTTTTTGGTGAATACAGAGTACAGGAATTTCCTTGAAAAGAGCACTTATATTAACCAAAACTGTAAATGTATTAAGGCACTTTGGCGATAGGAATGACAGGTGTGGATAGGCACAGTTTTTTGAAAGTCAGCTATACAAATAGGAATGTGGCTTGAGATATAGTAATTTCCTTCAAGACAGGATGTAAAAGCCTAGGATGATGATATTAGGGCCACTGTGATTTTAAAAATGCTTTGAGGTCAAAGAGTTGTACAAAAAAAAGATGGGGGACAATGTCACAACTTTACAAGGAAAAAAAAATCTGAAAATACAGCCTTTAATTTAATTTTTTTCTAAATTTGCTAAGATAATCTCAGTGTGAGTTTTTCTCATTTATAATCTCTTCAATATGAATTTAATTTTCCTTGCAAATGCATGACATCAATTTTGAAATCTTCAGTTTTACCTCAACTTTTTTTTTTTTAAACAATCATGGCTATAGTACAGTGCTTTTAACAGTTCAATACAAATAACTGGTTTAAAGAACTGTTGGTAAAAAGTTGAGACACAAAGTTTGCCTTTTGATTGGCAAGTGTTTCTTCAGAGTGTTCTTCATTTGCCCAGAGCTTTGTCTAAGTTGGTCTTGATTGCATCCAGGAAGTCTGAGGTGTTGACATAATGTTCATTCAGTTTGCAGCTGCAGGATTACATGGAAAGAATTAGATCGATGATGAATGTTTATGATCTTTTCGACATGTAAAAACATCTGAGGTGCTCCAAATTCAGCCATCCATTCAAGAAAAAAAAATTGGGAATATAAATTTCTAACTCACTTAGCCAACCCATGGATGCATCCCGCAAGGTCTTTTGTCATCACCCCATTTTCTACAGTTTCCACACAGACTTTTTCCAACACATGGGAGAACCTGTAAGACAATGAAGCAGTAATCGCAATACAGTGCAGTATTTTACAAACATATTTCACATGAGAGAAGGACCCTGGCTAACTCAGATAATTTACCTAATCAAATCAGGATTGTTATCCAGTTTGCCTCTGTGCTCCAGTCCCCGGGTCCAGGCAAAGATACTAGCAATTGGGTTGGTGCTGGTGGGTCTTCCCTGTGACAGAAAAACAAATTTCATTTCAGTTATTTGACATTTCCATTTAAGCTTAGTGCTTGTGTACTTGCCATGTCACAGAACATGCTTTTAGGCCTGACTCAGTCAAATATCCAGGGAGCTGAGAGAAATGCTAGCTTTCGTGCCGTGTTTGACACTAGAACTCTCACATTCATTGATCAAACATCGGTCTACACTGTGAAGCTCAATCATGCAACAGTAGGAGGAAGCAGAGAAACACATTTTTGACTGGAGGCAGACTTTTAAAAACATCTTTTTATGAAAGACTAGAGGAACTGCAAACAAATGTGTGTGTGTGTGTGTATGTGTCTCTCTCATAGGCATTTCAAGACCAATGAAGTTCTATTTTTAACCACATAAATTTACAGGTTTGCATGCCCTCAAAGCTGAGGTGAAACACTGCCTGAGAAAAATGGGTTCAGTTACAGTCAGG
>CAAKHD010004672.1:0-10050 GCA_901007705.1 Fistularia tabacaria
TATGAGGGGCAAAGGCGGGGGTATGTGTGTGTGTGTGTGTGTGTGTGTGTGTGTGTGTGTGTGTGTGTGTGTGTGTGTGTGTGTGTGTGTGTGTGTATGTTTGTGTGTGTGTGTGTGTGTGGTTGCATTCATCTGCATATCTGTCTGCATGTGTCTAAGAAAATGCTTATACTCATCTGCTATTGAACCCGCCCAAGTGTGTGTGCGCACTGCCTACTTGCTCATAGGCTGTACTGTGTGAGTTCATGTGAGCGTATGTGTGTGAGCCCGTGCACTTGCGCGTGTGTGTGTGTGCACATTTGCGTGCGAGTGTGTGTTCTTTTGTTTTGCTCTGGGTTGCTGGGTGATGAGACCAGCTGGGAGGGCTGAAGCCATTCACTTCCCTTCTGCTCCCCTGAAGGCAGCCAGCAGAGAGGGAGGGAGGCACAGGGAGAGAAGAGGGGGGGGGGGCTAGAGAAATGAAATAGAGATGAAATTGAGGAAGAGTTTAAGTCTAGTTGGGAAGGGACAGAGAAAGAGCCATTAGAATCAGACAAAAGTGAGGGAGAGATGCGGGAAAATCAGGGAGCTGAGGAAGTTCTGAAGCCTGCTCGGGGTGAATGAAGAGATTCATTGGGGATGGGGGGTGTTGAGGGGGAGGGAGGGAAATGTGTCAGGCTCAGTCGTGATAGAGCAGCAGAGCTGACTCAGCCAGTCTGGATTGGCGTAGGAGGATGGCAACAGCAGACAAGTAATAGATTCAGCTGGATTACCAACCAAAGTGAACAGTTTAGGTGTAAAGAAAAGATATTTGACACGTGAGACGCCATAAGTGTTTCCCGCTTCCCACAAAATGGAGCTGGTTGTTGTCATGTGATTGCAAGCGCAAAGAGAAAAATTGTTAGTTAAGGGTACTATTAAGAGGAATCAAAGTCCGCGAATGTGTAGATGAAACAGTGCTTGGCAAAAGGGAGTGCCACCTCAGCACAAATATTTCTAGGTTTCACTATCACAATTTTCACGGTAGATACGAGATACAAACTCATGTCCCTTTGTTTCATTCCCGCCATTATACAGTAAATGTAAAAGGTTGTACGGAAGCGTTTTAGTCAGGAGAGACTTGTTCGGATGCATGATGATTGTAAGTTACGGCACTGAGTCACATGAGTTGTTTCCTTGAAGATTCGGATGTTAATCGACCGAACCACATCTTTTTTGAGATTGGAAAATTTAACATTATTGTGTTATTTAGGTAACTCCTCACTTTCTATGTCTCTTTAAGAACATTGACTTCCAATCTGTCCTTCAAAATAAAACATTTTTCCAATGATCTGCAGTTTTTTTTGTCAAGACATCTGCATCTAAATGCAAATTGAATATGCCCTTAAAATCTACTGGGCTACAAAGAGCTCCTCCCCGACCCCTGAAGCCCCTAACCTATTGGACTGATAGGGAGTGTATGTGGGCTCATATTTTGTGTATTGTCCCAAATTTGCCACCAACTTGTTCTTGTCCATGACTTCTTGGTGGTGTTGCTGGTGTGGTGGGCGTACAGTATCTTCAATCAGCAGCAGATATTGTTGTTGAGAGTGCTCTGAATGGTAGCATGATTTGGAATGGGAATGAATGTGGTTGCGGCACAACTTTGTTTGATTTCATCATATGAATTGAAAATAATCATTGTAATTTAAGGGTAGTTGATTACTTTTCTGCTTCTGGATGAATGACCAATTCTTCGAGGTCGCAAAAGACAATGAGTTTTGGGAAGTGAGTTTTAGCCAGACTGCTACATTGATTTAACAAACTTGGGTACAACATCTAGCATTATGGGTTAACTACGCAGTAATATCACCCAGTGAACTGCGGGTTAATGCATAGATCAACAGCAACAAAAAAGAATAGAAATTCTTTTATTCGTCACATTTACTTATGATGATAGGTTAAATGCAGAGAAGGGATTTCCCCATGAGAGATTAATAGTGTATAAAAAAAACTGCATTTAACCCATCATGGATGATCCATGAGCAGAAGGCAGCCACTTAGCAGCGCCAGGGGAGCTGTTAGGGGTTCAGTGTCTTGCTCAACAACACTTCAACGGGCAATCAAACCAGGTCTGTTCGGTTCCTAAGACGACCGTTCTAACCCCCTGCGCCACGCTGCCCCAGACATCTACAGACATCTAAAGAAAAGGGATTAGATGGACTCTCGTAAATTTACCGTGGGCCTCACAGTGGCGTGATGGTTGGCGCTTCCGCCTCACAACAAGACGGTCCTAGGTTTGATTCTGCCTTTCTGTGTGGATTTTACATGGTTTCGCCGTGTCCTCCAGGTTCTCCGGGTTCTACCCACCGTACAAAACTCTACAGTAGGAAACCCAAAATTGCCCAGATATGTAAATGAGAGAGTGAATAGTTGTATGTGGCGACCGGTCCAGGGTGAACCCTGCCTCGAGCCCAACGACAGCTGGCATAGGCTTCCGTCCCCCCGCGACCCTAAGAGTGGGAAAAGTGGTATAGATAATAAATGAATGAATAATAATGGACCTAGTTGATGCTAGCCACGTGTATATAGTTAGTGCAGGTACCTCTTTTCCCAGTAGACCAGTGTGAAAGCAACAATTTCTAAATGACTATCCCTACATGTTTGAGTAATGCCACATTTGGTTGAGTTTAGTTTGTACAGGGAAATTACAATGATCACACTCTCCTTCTTTTGGTCTACTATTTTGTGCATTATTTTGTAAAATATATGTTCACTTGAATGAAGCGTGAAGTACAGGCGGGGGACTGAATGGATAACCAGCTAAAATCAACTTACTGGGCTACTTCCCTGTGCCTGACGTCACTTGCGAGTCGGCACGCTTTTCCTCCAAGATTAATTACCTTCCTGTTTTCAGCTTCAGCATCTCTCTTTGCAGAGTGCTCACTAAAAATCAGTCACTAAAAATCAGTTTGACTTGAAGTGCACTTTGAGCAAAAAGAACTGCAGATTTAAGTTGGAGGGGAAAACATAGAAGGGGCAGAGGAGAATCTACATACATGTACCACTACAGGAATATAACTTATCTGTCCATTCACAACTGATAGGTGTCCTTTTAACACCATTCCACTGTCACTTTTACAACCAGAGCTTCGTTTAAAACTCTCTCCTACTTTACGACCCAGCCTATGATGAGCTAACCCGTGACCTGAATTTTGAAAAAACAAAACCGAAAGTATAGTGAATGCAGCAGTTTGAATTTTCCACTGTCAGTGTGTTTTTGTGGAGTGTTTGGCAGACAGCGGTATCTGTGTCCCGTTGACTCCAAGACGATTGGTGACCTGTCCCAGTGGAATGTGTCACATTCACCAGTTCGTTATAGATGGGTACCCATGCGCGCGCACGCGTGCACACACACACACACACACACACACACACACACACACGAACACACAGGCACACAAACACATAGATACATTCATACTTTCAGGGGTTTGGTTAAAAGACTTTTCCCATAAAGCCAAAGATACCTCCTTGAATTGCACAACTTCTTGCCTATCAAAATTCATTTGAATAACATATACTAAACTTTAAACCCTGTCTTAGAATACCATAACTGTTCAAACTAATCTAAAATATCATACTCGTGGCTTGCCGTCCATGTCTTGCACTTAATCAAATAAACAACATGCCTCAAAAGTCATCACATAGATAAGCTCAAGTTATGAAACGGGGGGGGGGGGGGTCGAATGAAAGGAAGATAGAGCAAGAGAGAGCAACAACTTCTTTCCTATAAGTCACCTGACATTGGGGGCGTCATACAGCCGCGAGTAAACACACCTCCCTCCTTCTCTTTCTCTCTTCCTGCCTCCTTTGTGGTCTCAGGCAATGCGTCTGTGCTCTGGCAAGATGAAACATTTTGGGTTTTTTTCCCTTTCATTTTTTGCAGTTTCACGTAACAGGCATATCTGTTTTTAAAGTCTGTGGGACTAATCCCATGAAAGAGCCAAAAATAACCAAACATGCGCTTCGAATTTGATCCAACTTCCAGAGGTGGGACCGTATTTTGTTGATTTTTCAAGTAAGTCTTTATTCTTGAGTCCCAAGCGAGGACAGTAATGTCTCAAATAATCTGGAACTGGAGCGTTAAAGTCCCACACAATTCATTGTGGGTTCTCTACGATTGCAATACCAAGCCAAAAGTCAGAGAGCAGTTGCAAATTTTTCCGACTCATCAAATGTCATGCAATGTGACTTTTAGTTCAAAGCCACTGCTCACTTCCCTTTTCCTGCCCCATCGCAACTGATTCCTTTGCTTTTCCACTTGATGCGTGAATTTGTACCCCTGACACAATGAATCAAAAGAGACACTCACGCTGGCATAATTTCTTCAATTTTAATGTTGATTTACCTCTTAAAAAAACAAAAACAAAACAAAACATAAAAAAACAACAACTAACGCGCACACATCACTGTAGGTATGTCATACCGTGTGATTCCCATTTGGCTTCACAAAAATTTGATATAGTCATTGTGGATTTTACTGCAGGCAGTGCCTTTTTCTGGCAGAATTTCTTAAAAATTGTAAAAAATATGTATGTACTGATATTAAAATATGCAGATACTATTTTAATGTACTATGAGGTGTAATAATAACTTTTAGCCTGGGTTAAGACGCGACAATATCAATGTGGTTCGCGCAATGTTAGCGCTTCTGCCACATAGCAAGAAGGTCCCTGTCTCGATTCTGACAGGAGGTGTTTTCATGTTCTCCCCATGTCTGCATAGGTTTCCTTCCACAGAACAAAAACATGCAGTATGTTCATTGGAAAAGCTAAATTGCAAAACGCGTGAATAAGAGAATGAATGGTCATATGTCTCTATATGTGGCCCTCTGATTGACTGGTGGACGGTCTGGGATGAACCCCGCCTCTCACCCAATGACAGCTGGGATTGGCTCCAGCTCCACCCTTCCCCCTGCGACCCTGAGTGCAGGATAAGCGGTATGGATAATGAATGAATTAATTAATGCGAATTGATAGGACCTCACCCCTTCACAGTTCCATAGACTGCCTGCATCTTGGCTCGCTAGCTTATTCATGCCAACCTGATTTTAATGGGGCAGTCTGTGCGTTGCTGAGTTGCTACTAAGCCTGAAGTCCAGAGGAGATGAATGGGTCAGACAGTCTAACCCTCCTGCTCTGCCTCGCTCGCCACACGACCCCAGCTCATTAAGTGGTCATAAGAGAGCAGGCGCCCTGACTTTGGTGTTTTGTGATCCCCTGCTGGCTTTTTGCCAGCGTCATGGCAAAAGCAGCAGCTTGACGACTGATCTGTTGCAATGTAATCTGATGATAAATGTATTTGACCGACAGCGGCCTGCTGGCTGAAATCCCATCATCGGTGTCTCTGATGACTGACATGCTTGTGGGTTTTGATATTCATACAGTAATGAACGTGCATGTCAAATTGCTGTGTGGTCAAATCTTCACTGTCACATGGATGCTTGGAGACTGTAGCCCTCCCCTCAAACCACCCCTAAAGCCTTTCCTACCCACTCCTGAGTGCCTTCACGAACCCATTAATGGGAGGTAGTTCTTAAAACCCCTTCTGCAACCTCAGACCCGGATACAGCAAGATGTTTACAAAAGAAGAGAAATACACAAATGCCATCGGAGATGTTTTATTTTTCACTATGGTAACAAGAGGTTACTATGTTTTCACTGAGGAGAGAGATGTTTGTCCCTGAGGATATAGCTGTAGTTTTACCGTCAATCTGAATAAATGCCGCTTCAGTCATCTGAGTGTTTGACAACCAACAGATTTTGCTGTGGATTAAGTAAGAGCCCAGTGGTATTAGGGTAGGGATGGGGTGGGGGTGTAATAGAGACCCTACATGTACATCTCATGATGATGAAATTTTCATCACATAGACCATAACGGACCCACATGTCTGAGCAGCAAGAACAAGACAAAGCTTGAGACAAAAATACTCATGCAGACGAACACTTCGTGTAGAAGGAACTATTTTCAGCAGCGGATTATTATGCTCCCTTAAATACTTTTGGCAGAATTATGGGGTTTCCAGAGCCGAGTGGAGCAATGTGTCAGCCAGTGCAACTGTGAGCTTGTTTGATAGCTGTGGGTAAACAGAGGTGCTCTGTGACTCAGAGAAGCCTGATTTTTTGGTTAGTTGGATCAAAGTTGGTAGTAGGACTGGTCTTCTTTCATTGGTACAGCCTGTGGCATATTATATTGATATTATATCTATCAATATATATATTATATATTGACCCCTCGAAGAATTCCATCTATAAATGATTTTACTTATCAAAGACTCAAATGACTTGGAAGGTACAAATTTGGAGGCGACATTAATAAGCTCCGGCCTCATATTTCATACTTTGTATTTATGGGGGTCAGGATAGAACAAGATCCATATAGCAACAAAGGAAATGCTAATTCCATGAGCATGATTTGAAGGTTACTTTCCAACTCACATGATCACATTATTTGATTAATGAAAGAATTAGATTACAGTGGCCAAAAATCTGTCCCTTCTTTGCGCTGGTTGGTGTGGAATGCTGCCCTGTCACACCCTGTGGTTTGGACCTCACCAAGGTGCACATGTCCTACCCTCCCAAGCAGCAAGTGACAAGCTTCCGAAACTAGCTCTGTGGATAAAACTTTATCACATTATAATGGCACATTATTGCCAGGCAACAAGGTCTGGAAATGGATCAGAATGGAGTCTTGGTTCCTGAATCACAGGGTGACTCACTGTCACCTCTTGAGTGGCAAAGAGGTGTTAGGAGACATGACGGATCACCTTCAGTGTGTCAATGTTAAAATTATCCCCTTACAAATGAAAATCAATCCTGGCTCCTGAACAAGTAGGCACTGGTATGTCTTGTGTCATTACAGCACATTGTCCTTCAGAGGTATTAGAGGGCTACAACTACACAAACTGCATTGTGATACATGATGTATTAAGAGATCAGGATACAGGAATATTCAGGGATTGCTACAAATTGGTGAGCAAACCATGGGACAGCAGGTGTAGAGTTGGTCAAAGACTCTTTTATTTTTATACTTATTTATCTTATCATGAATTGACAATCAGAGAAAATAGGCTTGAAAACTATCTTATTTGATTTCCTTGATCTGACAACATTTTCAAAAAATCAATAAAGATTGAATTTAGTTATGCTAGTTAAGTAGCCAACAGCCAACCAAGATGTTTTGAGGTGAGACCTCTTGCTCTTGCTCCATGGAAACACAAAGTACAAGACTACGCAGACGTTGATTTTTTTGTATCATGCGACTGCGAGAACTTTTTATTGAAATCAGTGTCCGACGCTACCTAGATTGCAAGATGAATCAACCAATACCAAGAAAGTTAGCATTTCCTATTTCTTGAAATGGAGACCCAATTTTTATGGTTGTATGTTGCTGCCTATCGATTTGGTGGGGGGATTACAAGATTTGAACATCTACAAATTGGACTCCAAAACCAATAAAAGCACCTTAGGGTAGCTTCTGAGATGATATTTTCATTAAGTTATAAAAACACTACACTTTTTTATGACATTAGATCTGCGTATTCGAGATACAGCCAGAACATTTTACGACAATATGCTGTGATAGAGCACATTGCTGATAATGTTTTATTTGAAAGTTTATTGCTACTGTCTTTTAAAACAAAGTGGAGAGATGGGGCACACCCTGGACCGATTGCAGGGTCGATCCATTCCCTCCAAAAAACTACAAGATAAAAATGTTATAAATACAAGATTTCTCATAAATATCCTTGGAGTGTAGAGTTCTCTTCACTGTACTCTGTTTGTGAACGCTTTTATCCCATGCGTTTCCGGCAAAGTATTGGCAAACACTTTTTTTGGAACATATTAAACAAAAATGTAAGCTCAGCAGGAGGACGATGTACGCTACTTACATGTACTTCCCCCCTTTTTGAAGTGAGTGAGTCAAGGCAATTTGTTTGAGTCTTCGTGTAATGCGAAGAAAGGAGGACGATGGGATGAATAGAGAGAATGAGTCCACTTCACACACTGGCAGGCTTTGTGCGCGAGGGTTAGATAGCAGTACAAAACGTGGCATGTATCACGGGTGTATGATATTGTATCATTAATGTAGCACTGCCTGTGAATTTTAGAGCGAGTGCTTGTGTAATTAAGGCATAAGGGGAGCATTAGTGACAGAGAGCAGGAACGAAGGAGCCTAATAAAGAGCTGAAGGAAGAGACAAAGAGGCGAGATAGAGAGAATGGGAAACAAACCAGATGGGTGTTTTTGGTTCGGTCCTCCCCCCTTCCCTCCCACCTTTGTCTATCCCTCCTCCCTTGTTCCATTTTGGGCCTGGGTGCCACACCCAAGTCTAGTGGTATTAACGATACCGCTTTTCCCCCATTTTCAACAGGGTCTTCTCCCCATTTTTTTTTTAATTAATTTTTTTTTTTTTAATTCACAAACTTAAATATTTGATCAAAATACTTCCAGGTCTGTAATTTAGAATGACAGTACTTGTCATCATCTTTGATTCTCAGGTTGCTGAAGACCCAGGCAAGTGGATGTTTCATTGTTAGCATTTATTTTCTGGTTATGGGAAGGGTTCACTTTTCACCTTTTGTGCAAGAAGGCCAAGAAGATTGCAGAAAAACATGGGGCTGATTGTGATGATTTGGTGAAAAACAATTTAAAAAATAGCAATGACCATGACACATCAATTTAGTCTTTTGCACATTTTTACATTACCTTGTACATTTTTACATTACCTTTGAATCTTGCACTGTAATTAAGTCATTCTTGGAGGGAACAATCTCAATTGACCATCAGCTTTTGACATTTAATCTCATGTCTTCAAGTAAGCATTTTAAAAAGAAAAAGTAAAGTTGCTTTGTTTTAACAAATTCCCTTTGATGTTGATAGCAACTAATGGTGTGGTTAAGAAAGAAAAGTGAACAGAGTGCCACTCCTGCCACTAGATTGTGTATTTGTCTATGAAATATGGACAAAACATCTTAATGTAATGCAATGCTGAGCAACAACATCACGTTTCGTTAAACAGGGTTAAGTCGCTTTATTTCCCCACTGTTCATAAAATCATTAGTCTAGATATCAAGATATATCTTTGACTGGGTCGGTTTTTAAAAAAACAAACGTCTCAATTAACTTAAATGCCCATGTATTCAAGTCCATTGCTTTTGTTTGTAGTGACAGCTTTCTGTTACAAATTAGCAGACACGAAGCGAAAGCCAATATTACCCAAGTGATATTATTCATACCGTGAGTAAGATTTCCATCCAAAAGAACAGTTAGAATTGAACCCAGTTTCTGAGTAGACCTGCAAAAGGAAATGCACAGCTTTGTGTATTTTCCTCCACGGCAAGAATAAGAATAATGTGATTTTTTGTGTTATCCATCTGACAGAGCTGGACTGTTTCACATCGGAATTCCTCTGGTCCATTCAAATCAAATCTTGAATAGGAGTGTACTTATTGACAGAGGATGACTGTCAGAATCGAAACGCAATTTGGATATTAATTTGAGGTCAGCTGCTTACGCAATTCTTTCAGTGGTATTTGGAAGAAATTTGAAATATGCCTCAAAAAAAAGTCCTTTATGGTCGATAGAACATAGGGAGTATTGTAAGATGAATAGGAACAAATTCCGGTCAGACAGGGATTGCATGTCCGGTAATAGTTGTGTTTTTGTTTCCTGTGGAGTGGTGTTGTACGGTTATAAAGTTGTTAAGATCGTAAATGCACATTGATGTCTAAGTTTGCATAAAAGGAACATTGGGAAAGACATTTGTATTGTATCCGTCCAAAAGTTTAACGCAGAGGTGGAAGATGGAACATTTAGCCTCATGTTCAGGCAATAATGAGTGGGACCAGTGAACTCAACATGAGTCAGGTTTACATTCGAGTTTACACTGACAGCGACACACACACACACACACACACACACACACACACACACACACACACACACACACACACACACACACACACACACACACACACACACACACACACACAAACACACACACACACACACACACACACACACACAC
>CAAKHD010004672.1:10070-23219 GCA_901007705.1 Fistularia tabacaria
TGTTTATGCAACCATCGGCACACACAAACACACACACACACACTCACACACACACACACACAAACACACATGCAGACACACACACATGCAGACACACACACAAACAAACACACACATGCCCACACACACACACACACACACACACGCACACACACGTACACACACACAAATACAGACACACATACACACACACATGCACACATGCTAATACATGCACATAGAAAAGTAGATAAGGAGAGCATTGACAAAGCGGCATAATGCATTTGCTGCCATAATATTACTCGTGTAGATTATCAACTTTCAGGTTTCCAATCATACATAATTTTTCATAAGGTTTGAATACACTGTGTTTTTCATTGTGACACAAGAACCAAAATGAAACAAATGTAGGGAAAATGGACAACAGATGCAGCCACAGCTACACAGATACGGCACAGCGAAAAGGCGAGAAAAACAAGGGGCAGGCTGATTTTAAGCAGAGAGGGAAATAAAAGAAGAGAGAGGGGGAAAAAATAAAGATAGATAGGGAAAGAGGGAGGGGGATGTTGCGGGTGAAGCTCTCCAGTTGGTGTTGCTATGGCCCTGCCCTCCCTGCTCACTGAGCCATTTCCTGTTTTTGACCTGAAATCTTTATTTAGAGCCATTCCTCCTCTCTGCTCGGCATTCATGACTCAACTCAGAGTCTGGGAGGACAAAAATCTGATCTTCATTCACCACAAAGGCAATGTGTGTGTGTGAATGTACAGGAACATGTATAGTCAGCCATATTCCATTATGATACACTGTATATGCAACACCAAAAGAGGCCACTTTGGAAAGGAAAAACATATATTCCTGTCTTTAATGTTTGACACATTGTTTCATAAACTCCGCGATCTTACATGATGGGACTCAAATAGTAGTAACAGTCTTCATTGGCTTTATATGAATAGGGTCATATGTATCTTAATATTAATAAATATTATATGTATCTAGAAATGTGTTTTATATTTCAGTGAAAACAAATCTGTTGGTGTTTTCAATATCAAGCCTGATCAAGGCTCATAGGGCAATTCTGTCATTTTAAATTAGATATATATTATATTAAATATATCCCAGATTTCATCTTTTACCTATAGATAATCAAACATCTCTTTTATCACTCAAACAAAAATAACTGACCACATGTACAAAGTAAATTTTGTTCAAAAACTTTTTTTTTACATGATCAAAAGCCCGGCTTCTGTTTAGTGAAAAGTAACTAAAATGGGTGTTCCTCCTAAAGGCCTTTCTTTTTGAAAGATTACAAAATCATTGCCATTTCTTGTGATTCTGTAAAGTCAGGTTATGTGTGCGCTAGCTTGCATATTACTTGCTAGGTCTTTTCATCTCACACAGGTACTCAGCATTGATGTGCAGCAAACAATGATGGAGCATTGGAGGCGGTGTCCTTATTTTTCTCTCAGAAAATCTTACTACTGCCTTGTGTCATAAGTCTTCCATTTTATTCATCTGAGTTATGGGGGAACAATCACCAGAGGCTGTACATCAGGTTCAGCCTCAACCACTTGAATTGCAAAAAAAAAAATTAAATCTCTACAAGACAGACAAAACTCATCAATTCATTAGTTATGATAATTAATTGTGTCAATCCATGGGTTGCTACCGCCCACACACGCAAAAAAGTAATCCGCTGTTTACAGTAACTTCCTTCAACTAGCTCTATGCAATGCTGCGGTTTGGCCACAATAAAAAGTTGCTTCAATACCTAGCATTTTCATTATGCATCCACAATAATCATTCATTGTTTTCCCCAGGGAACCAATAATTTTTTTGGAATTTAAATTTGCTGAAAAATCCCAAAAGTCCATTTGACCACTGCAAAACTCTATGAACTATATACAGGAAATAATACAAAATGAGAATAGTTGATCATGTGACATTATAATGTATCAGTGAATAATTTAATTCATCACAGGGCCAAGGATATGTACATGTCGAAATTTTGGGGTTCTACTTTGGTGCGCCAATTCATCGTTTTATTGAAAACAACAGTCAACAAGAATGGTGTTGGGTGAATTTATATCCAGCTCCTTCATCTTCTCCTTCATCTATACATATCTGTAGCTGTCCAATGCACATAAAACCCAATGACAAGAACAAGACAGATATCACCGCAAATATGCTCAAGATGTTTCACAAAGCTTGCTGGTTGTCTTGACAATGGTTGAGTAGTGTGCCTGATGTGAGACAATGTCGCAATTTAAACATTAGATTTTTCAGTCTTATCTGCCGGGTATCTGTGTTACTGTGGTGATCCAATCAAAAAAAAAAAAAAAAAAAAACAAGACGGATAAAAATCCATGATGAAAGAATTATTAAAACAAGGGAGGACCTGAGATAGCCATCTCTAGTATCAATTTATAATCCTTTAAACAGAATTTATACAGTGCTCATATTATGTGTGGGTATGTGTGTGTGTTGGGGTATTCCTTGTGTTTTGTGGAAACAACGTCAATCTATTCTGTTTGCGAAGTCAGTTTTTGCAAATTCCCAGTTGTTTTAAGTGAAGGTAATGCCGGATTATGGTTTAGATCAGGCCTGGAAGGGGTCGGATTGGGCACAGTGTAAGGCTAAGTGAATGGAAGGGAATATGCCTTTGCGAGTGTGTTTGCGCGCTCACGTACGTGCGTGTATGGGCGGAGCCATACCGTCGACGTCACTCCTCTGGGCAGCTGCTCGGTTCCAGCTTCTCCTGCTGCCTTCACGTGCTTCAGTTAAACCCAGCGGCCAAAACCGAATGGACTTTGTCACAGAGCTAATCATACTGTGGTCTCATTGATAACGATATAAATTAGGCGAAAAGAGTTATCGATCTCAAGAGTGCAGCCTTTGTTTAACGTCAATTAATCAGATGCTACATCGTGTTATCGTATTATAGATAAATCGCTGGCAATGTATCAGGGAGTTCTTCTCAGCTTTTGCATTCCAATGTTACAGATCTGCCGACTCAAAAGTTAAATTCACAATGAAAGGATAGTCATTGAATTGATTGGCTGACTTAATGGCTTCTGCAATATTGGTGATAAAAAGACAAGTAGACCGTATGTATCTTTAAGTTTACATGTCACAACAGAGTGTTAACTAGCAAGGTGGAAATGAAAGAGCTGCGGATGAATTTTTCTCAGATAAACGCACATTATCCTCGATTCTACATATTTTCATACAAACACGTGTGTCTGCTCCCGACAACGTCTATGAAGTTCCTGCGCAACTTACTGCCACGCAGGAAAAGCTGCCGGCGCTTCAATGTCCTGCAGCCCTTGAAGGCGGCAGCGTTCCTGTGAGCGGAGGCAGTTTTCTCCTCCTATCAGCGCCATTGTGTGACAGAGTCTCCTGGAGCGAGGACGGCTTGTTTTTTTTTTTTTTTTTCACCGTAGCCGACAGGACTGTTTAAATACCCCCATGTTTATCTCTCAAACTACGGCGGACCTGGATGTGGTAAGACACGCTTTCTATCCCATTTCATGTATCTCAAGAATAAGGCGCCGTGAAAATTGCGTTAAAGCCCGGAGGCGTTAGCTACACATTAGTAATGAGTAATAGACGCGGGGGAAAGGCTGGTGCTTTCTAGAGTAACTGTTACCGCTGGGTCTGGAGGAGAAACTTTTCCCGAGACGTAGCCGGGTAATTCACTACCCGCCTGTATTTCCTTTCGTTTGTCTTTCGTTGACCCCTCGTCTCTGCCCGAAACTCTTGGCAGTGTAGCTGCGAGCCGAGACGGTGGCCGCCACTCTAGTTTATCACTGTCGAGAAAAGTCTATTTGACCAATTATTTTCTGACCTTAAATGTCCCGAGTTTTCCAGTAAGATACACTTAAATGACCCACACGACGCCTTTATTCTAGGCTAATATCATAACTTCTCGGTTTTTTTTTTATTTTTATAAAAGTTGACCGAAATGACCTAAATTCGTTTAGGCAGTGAGACATACGAATTTCCCCAATGGGGATCAATAAAGTATTATCTTATCCTACATGTAAAACACGGCTATTCCAAAATGTCGCCTATTTATGGCCAGATCGTGACACAGTTCAAGCGACATGTGTGGCCAAAGGCAGCATACACGTGAAAAAAATGCACCAAACCTCAATTTTGTGTGCTCCACTGAGTTGTCATCGTTTTCTCACAAGCGTTGGGCCATCCTCATTTCTAAACTTGCAGGGAAGTAGCAGGATAGAGATCCAGAAGTGATCTGCCCCTCTGGTGTCTCAAGCCAGTGAGGCTACTGTGGTGAATGGAGGGTGGCCTCTGTTTTGTAACCTGTACCACAACACACAGCAAGCCTGCTCTTCTCCGCTTTAGTGACCCCCAGCTTTTGCACGTAGGTCGTGTCAGAGGTGTCGACTTAGTTTTGTGGAGGGAACCCACAACACAGACTCACAGTAGACCATGTAGAGTTTTACAACTGGTTGTGCTATGGATGATGGGGTGAGAGGGAGGCTTCTTCTTCTTCCTTTGCAGGTTGTTAGATATGCTGCAACATTTCCAGAGCAGTCCATGGTAATAGCAGAGCATTTGCAGATCTCCTCGAGACATGTTTTAACATGAAACACTTTGAATTTGCTCCTGTTTCTTAAAAAAAGCTCACCTACCGCCCTGAAAATGATTCCTAGTTTGTTGCCTCGGTTAAAAAATGGAAGCACATGAATTGCACATTGTACCTGTACAAGGGCGCACCCTCTCCTAAACACATTGAATGCCACATTATATTCACCTTTAGTTGCTGAAATCTGTCTGGAACGAGCAGTAAATACTTTACTTTCAATTTGATATTTCTCGGCTTTCTTTTCAGTTTTATGTGCACATAAAAGAGTTACGGATGACATACCTACTGTACGTCCTGTCATCCTCACCTGCGTGGGCTTTCTCCTCGCTTACTTGTCAGTGATATCTTTTTAGGTGGGTGTGTATGTGACGTAATCAAGTTTTCATAGGGATCATCCCTCTCAATTTAAATGTGGGGAATTAACATTAAACAGCTTTATTCATGTATTGTCTCCTTTTCACTGGAAATTTTTAAGAGTATCAAAAATACAAAACTGGCGTATGTTTGAATTTGCAAAGTTGTGAGGCGCACACAAATGCA
Organism: Fistularia tabacaria; assembly: GCA_901007705.1. NCBI lineage: Eukaryota > Metazoa > Chordata > Actinopteri > Syngnathiformes > Fistulariidae > Fistularia > Fistularia tabacaria. Next base: position 15,199 of record CAAKHD010004672.1, read on the forward strand.
TTTCTTGAGTTGATATTCCATGCGTCAAATAATCTGTAACAAGCAGCTGTGCTGAACTCAAATGTAAATGCAGAAAAATTTCAATTTATCTCGAGAAAGATGGAGAACAGACTTAACATTTTAAATGGGAAGGAAAATCAACAGGATGTTAAAATGCAATGTTTTGACATCAAACCTAACATAATATCCACATTATGTCTCATGGACATTAACTTTCAGTTGTGTTTCTATTTATTTCAAACAGGTGACCAAAGCCATGTCAGCTACCAGTAAATGGGAAAAAAAACTGTGTTGATGTATCACTCTGCAAATGAACCAAACTAAGAAAAACCAACATTGTGTGACTAGATTGTTATTTATTTTGTCTGACCAGCCCCACGCTGAATATTAGTTCTTGATTTGCTTTAAAGGTCTTATGATGTCACAGATACGTCATGCCGGAAGAAGAATTGAATCGTGTTATTGTAGAACTCAAAGAACCCAACTTTCTTCTGTCGGGCCATCGTGAAAACAGTCTCAAACTCTTCACATAAATCAATGTGCATAGGACAGCTCAGATAGTTCCAGAGGCGGGCCAACTTTAATAGTTAGCTGATATTACCTCAATAAAATGCAGAAATAATCATGTGCCTTTTTCAGAACGCCATGCATTCCCTCCAAATCCCCTCCATTTCCTCCCAACTCTCTGCTGATGTGTTCACACTTAGTGCATCTGAGCTGAGAAAAAAATAAATTGGAATTTGGGGACTGTAAAACAAAATTGGACTGTGTCCTTAACACAGATCTTCACTTGTAGTTTTAGAGGAAACAAATAGGGGAGCTGAAGTCTTTTATTGTCCCTCTCTAGGGCCTGAATTTATGTAAAAAGGTGTGTTGCTTTGCCTTCCTCCAATGGATGTTGAACGCCACATTATATTCACCTTTAGTTGCTGAAATCTGTCTAGCACGAGAAGTATTGTGGCTCTTGATACAGTGGTAGGGCTCCATTGATGAGGCTTATACTTATTATATACAATAAGGTGCCCCCCACAAAAAATCGATGACATTTTCAGGATTGAAGCTGCTGTAACAAGGTGGGCAGTGTGGTAATAGGACTGATCCTGCTGTGATAGCATGGGTGCCGCAGTAATAAGGCAGATATACTGCAGTAATAATGTGGACATTTTTCTTCACACTAGACATACTGACGCTGTAGATTTCAGTAGCTTCTGAGGCTTTGCCGCTGGAAGTGTCAAGCTGTGTTTTCTCCCAGAAGAGGCTGGGTGGAAAGAGTGGAGCGCTGCGCGGCATGCAGACACGTCTGCTGACCTAAATCTGCTCTCTTCTTCTGCCTTTTATTTTTAGATTTAAGCATGGGTGCAAGTTCGTGTTGATACTGCCCTGACCAGATATTTAATTTGGGTTGTTGTTTTGCATTTTTGACTTGATTGGGGAAAAAATTTTGAAGGAATGCCAAGCAGGGAATTTTCCCCTCAACCAAAAAGATGACAAATTTTGGGAAAATTCACCAAATATGCCATCTTTTCTTTGTTATTATAACAAGGCTGCAAATGTCCGCTATGCAATGTGGAACGCCTCTGACAAGTTACCGAGAACTATGAATAGCAGCCTACGGGTAGGTAGACCACTTCTATCAGAAGTCTTCAATATACATTCTTAGTCTCGAAAACACTCTTAAGCTCATTTCGTGATGCATGCGTTTACAGCTTAAATATATGATATTCAAATCATGACTCATTATTTTCAAAGCAAATAGAGCTTGCACTACTTTCCCGAAAAGAAAATACACTCACTATCTATTTTTTTGACAATTGGGGAATCAAGATGATGTTGAAGTATCAACATAATGATGCTGATTCTTACTCTGTATAAATCACTACTTAGTCATGTGGGAATACAAGAGGATTAGCAAACTTATTTAAATGCTTGTTTTCTTAATGGAATTCTGAGTCTGATCAGCTAAACTCAGCTGCAAGCAGAGCCGGGGTCTTGCAAGCCAACCACTGTAAATATTAAAACCTTATTCTCTAAACTGCTATATGTAGCTAATAAACCACTTTTTTGGTGTGGTTTCAACATGAGTCAGGCAAAACAGACTCACAGATTTACTGTATGGGGGCTGTCACTTTGCCTCAGACCTTTGTCCTCCTGTTTTTCTCTGCATTCCTTTACACAGCATGCATCGTATAGGTGAACTCTGTTTGATGAGCCTCTTTTCCCACTCAAGACCCCTTCCTATTTAGCATTGCCAATACCGTAAATAGAGAGTGAATGATTCATATATTGAAAAAAGTCATTTTAAACATAAGACTATGAGAACAAGATTCAACAGCGTCTCAATATTAATGGCAAGTTGCATGATGTGCAGTACAAGCTGTAGTGTTTTGTAACCAGGTCCGTCATTACGTAAGAGATAGTAGTGAATTCCCTGTTTGATACCCAGCTGACCTCTGTCATGTGAGTGTTTATGATCATTATAAGTGCAAAAAGCACACGCAACCCCCCCACACACATACACATACACATACACATACACATACACATACACATACACATACACATACACATACACATACACATACACATACACATGCACATGCACATACACATACACATACACATACACATACACATACACATACACATACACATACACATACACATACACACACACACTGGTTTGTGCAGCATGATTGGCGTATTTATTTTGTTTCTGACTCTCCTACCATCTGCCTGTTGTTGTCTCACATAACACTTTCAAACGTATTATGTTTTTAACTCATGATCGAACCATAGTTTGGGATTGACTGTATGATGTTCCAGTTCGATACCATGACACCTTGACTGGTTCAACACGCAAGATAGCTCATGTTCATTATGAAAGTGTTTATAATTCTCTTTAGATCGCAAAATGGATAAGATAAATGTAAATTTTTAATTCTCTGCTTTTCCAAACTAAGGTTAATCAAAGTCCCCCACAATCTCATCACTTCTGTTGTTAATGTTTGTGAGGACCTGGGGCAAACAAACACTGTCCCGGTTATGGAACAGGTCTGTGATGAACGCATGAGTCAGTTTTAGGGGCAAACAGACAACAGATAAACAAACAAAACTTGGCCAATAGTTCATTTCTGTATATGGTCAAGATCCTCAATAATGTTATAGTTAGAACTTCAAAACTAGTAAAATCGCGAATATGGTATTAACAGGCTGGCTGTAGAGGAGTGGTCACCTCATCTTCCTCATACTCAGTATTTTCAGCGATGTGTGCAAAACACTGGGTTTGGTCAGTCGAGGACTGCAATGCTCTTCCTTTGGTTTTCTCTGGAATGTGTTTACAAGGAGTGCACTATGTGTCGCTGTGTCACACGCACACACACACACGAGTGAGTTGGACAATCTCATATGCAGAGCTTGATGCATGAATGCAAGGAGAGACAGTGGAAGCACATGACTAACTGTGCTACTCTGATATGTCTTACTATGCATAGAACACATTCCTCTACCTGCAACAGGGTAGTGTGTGCGCACATGCATGCATGTGCGCATATGTGTGTGTTTCCATACTTTGTGCATCCAGAGAACCTGAAATAGCCTAATGTGGAGGTTAGGGGGAGGGGTGGATGTGCAGCACAGGCATGGAAACCAGAGTATCCGGTTACAGGATCATAATATCACTGCAGAGTCCATCTACTAGCTCTGCACCACAAGCGTGCGTGCGCACGCGCACACACAAACAACTCTGCTACAACTATCTTTTGTTTGGTCTTTGCACTTACAGTACATGTTTTAGGAGGTACAATTGACACAATGACCTACAAATGTGCTTATTCACATCTTTGTCTTGCACTTTTTGTCATTTATTGGTGCTTTTTCGTGTGATCTCTATTCCATTTTTGTGTTGTAATTTCACTATTAAAGTTCACAAACTCAAACTGTTCATATTGCAACAAATAGCTTTTTTTCAACAGACGAGAATGCTAAAATGCAGTCACAAGGCGTATAGCCTCAACTATAATTTTCCCACTTTGTGTGTTTATAAAATTTGAAGGAAAAAAACTAGGAGTGCAAAAAGCCAGGGTTGTCAGTTTCATCACAACACAGAAACAGCAATAAGGTCATTTATAGAACTTTTATCTGATTGTTTCATTGATAAGGAAAATAGACCACAATTCATTTTAGCTTGATCACTTATAGTTTTTAACCCAGTCAAGACTGTAACTTAAATGATTTCTCCATGATTTTATGGATAGATTTTATAATCAGTGACTGGTTGTTCGTTTTTAAATTTTATGGCCCAGAGGAAGTACATTGCATCAGGATTTAAGTTATGATACAACTGGATGTGTTTGCCACATCAAAAACTGACAGCAGATATATACTACAGTATGTATTGAGGTGGTTTAAACAATCAGATCCAGACACATTCTCAAACACAGTTTCACCAAATAATCAACAATATAATGATAGTCAGTCAGCCATAATTTAAAACTGAATTTATTAATTACGAAAAACATTTTTTCAGATTAGTTTTGGTACTTCTGCACAGACTACAATATTGATGTAAATGTTTGCTACAAGTCACCCATGTTCAAGGATGTTTATGACTATGGTTGAAACAATATTCATATCAATGTAATTTGGTAATATGTTATCATATAGTTGTCTTTGCATGCCTTTTGTTGATAAAGTGCAGGAATGAGAAAAGGGAATTCATTAAAGTATATTGTAAGAGACTGATCTACAGGATAGGCTAGACCCCAGTTTATTCATATACAGAGAAACATGCAGATTAAAATAATAAAGGAACCTCCAGAACACAAATCCAATCTAAATGTTAACATATTTGCATCAAAATCCAAACTGCATGCGTGTCAACATTAAAAGTTGTGTGTTAAAACATTGCTTCAACAGCAATTGAGTCTAAAACTTATTTACAACTTACCTCATTGTTACATGCAAACAGAAGTCTTGTTTTATATAATTATCTGACACCTGGTAACAAGGCATTACAACTATCTCAGTCACATTTTCACCTCATTTCACACATTGACACGTGTTGGTAAATTCTATTTTCATCTGACTAAAAAGAGTCCAGGAAACTCAATTGGATTGAGTACAAAATTGAACCGTTATCTTAAATAATACACGCTTTAATTTCTATTCAGAGTGGCTCTGTTGTCGTAAGCAAGAAGACAGTCACGCTGAATATGAGTTTCCTCATTAGAGTGTGTTTCTATTAGATTTCACATCACTGGCCTCCTTGCTCTACTTTGTCGACAGCAGCCTCCTTCAGAACAGATCCTACTATAGACATCTGTCTCCTACCAGTATATTTACAGTTTAAATAGTCTTCAGCGAAAAAAATAGTTGCAAATACACTGTTTAAAACTTTCTCACAACGTGTTCTATCTTATTCATCACTTATGCCAGGGTGGGCAATATGAGAACATTTTCATTACTGATATATATATCTCAATATCTGCATTGGAATGGAAAGTCATATGCATTACAAAATGTGTAAGTCAAATGAAAAAGTCCCCACCATAATTGATACGCTTTTCATTCTCCTTGATATACTATTGCAAGGCCTCTGATAACAGCTGCACCAAGCCTGAAATTTACACATCATCACTTGTATGATGTTTGGATTTTTTTCTCTTCATTGTGGATAATTTTCATTTTTCTCCTATCTATTCCTTTTACATAATTACATCTCTAATTTCACTTTCATAATTTTTAGTTTACTTTGTTTAGGTGTACCAAAGATTTTCTCTCCAAATCAATGTCAGAACATTTCATCCATATCTATCATGTCAGTCTGTCAGATACATAACCAGTATTTAATTGACATTAAGGAGAAGTGTGGATGGATGGAGCCAGAAAAGGCATTGGGACCTCTCTGGCCAGCTTTGCTATAATTTTTTTTTTGTCACAAACACTATAAATATTGTTAAAAATAAGAAATTATACTAAATGACTGAAGGTTGGTGAGCCCCCTGTCAAAGCAGACTAGGTTTTGCCCCAAATGTGTCAGGGGGGTACCTGCTAGAGGAATCTTTGAGATCATTTAGTGGTGCATTAAGGCACAGTGACGTTGAATGAAGAGCAAGGCTCCATTTTGGATTGCAGTACCGGGGTCATTTATGATCTGTGTTTCTTCCCGATGTGTATTCATATCTTGATGAGCCTCCTAGGTTGTAGGTGGTCCACAGCCTGATAATGGTGAGGGAAAGAGCAGATGCTGGATGGACAAGAACGATGGAAAATAATTTAAATAGAGTGACCAAAGAAGAAGGGAGGTGGAGAAGGAAAGGGAAGAGGAGGATAATGAAGTGGAATGTGAGGGGTGGGGCACCTCTGGTATGTCAGCCCTGCGCTCTCTGTGTATGAGTGTGTGTTTGAGTCTAAACACCCTGCCATGAGTCAGTGAGTTAGACATGCGCAGCTGCTTTGCCTCTCAATCACACACCCGCAAACTGCTCTGAAACTATGTAGCACTCAGTTTCTTTCTGCCTTCTATCTGCAGTTTTTTTTACACATGCTACATAATAAATATAGAAGTAGATGAAAACAAGACAGCTACTATAAAGTTTTTTTCCCACATTGCACCAAAATGAGTGGTGCAATCCTTGTTGCTCCTCTGATAAGGCATATGGTTGAGGTGATTAACCTGTACTTGTTCATCTCTATAAACCAGCTGTCTTAAATGCTATGCATTTAATATCAGTCCGATCAAAATGTTGCCTCATCCAACAGTATTCAAAACCAACAAAAACACCCAAGAATCCCAACATCATGGTGCTCATGTACAACTTAAGTTTCTTAGAGCCAGAGCTAGTGTTTTGAATCAGTCCCCCATGGATGAGTGTTTAAATGAATGCAAGCCTCCCAAGTTTTCCCCAGTAATTTGCGAGACTTAAACCCTCAATCAGAGGAGAACCAAGCAGGGTTAAGAGACACTGTGGGTCAAGATGTCTTGAAAAGCTCCGGGGACAATTTTGCTACTGTAAAAGGGATGGCATTTTACAGACAGATTAGACTTAGGTGGATTAAATTGTATAATTTTTCAGATTGGAGCTCGGCTATATAAAGACACATCTTAAAAATCTCAATACAGTATATTGAAAATTCTGATACATGAGCTAACCATCTACATCCAGACAAATACTTTGTCTGATAATAATGTTGTTTTTTTTTATTATTTGTTTTATTCATTCTTAAATAGGAAATTATGGGCAATTTAAACAAAAAGAAAATGCATTACATTGCCATAAATCACCTAAACTTCTGTAGCAAATCAGCAAGAATTTGGCTTAAAATAGATCAGAAAAAAAATCACTTACATTGATTTTATTTGTAACAGTGCTCTCTGGTGGTTCTCAGCTCTGAATTGTCCCAAATGACCGACCCCTGTAAGTTAAATCTGTGTTGTTGATAAGTCACATATTGTCTTAAATTGTTACAGTTATGAAATGTGCTGTTGGGACAAAGCATGTTTTAGGCCATCTGTGTTCAGGAATGACGAAGGTTTAAAACTGTGCTTTTCATGCTCCTGGTAGGTATCAGCTGAAATCCATCGCATCTGCTTTTAAGTAATATTGGGTTTTATATAGTCTTGGCTCAATCATCTGTCATCTTGGTAATCGTAGCACTGAATGTTTGTGTTTGTACATTCGTAATGAATGGAGCCTGTGTGACAGACACAGCTCACACTAAGCACCATGTTCGGGTTCTTAATAAAAGTGTGCTATACTTGCCAGTTAAGCAGCCTTTTATTTTTGTTGATGAACTCTTAAAGGAATCGTTCAACATTTGGCCTATAAACTTGTTTGTGGTTGTGCCTGAACATTCTTGATGCTCCCATCTTTTACAAGACCAATTCCTCACCTCCTCCTTCACCTCCTCCTTCTCTCTCTCACCCCCCCCAGCACTCCCTCTAACCTAACCCACCCTCCCTCCTGCTGCCCCCCCCCCCACACACACACACACACAGACACACACACACACACCATCCCATT
>CAAKHD010004674.1:5458-19355 GCA_901007705.1 Fistularia tabacaria
ACGCCCCCCCCCCCCCGCCCCCCACCAACCGGGGGGGGGGGGGTTGGCCCCGGGGCGGTTGCCCCCCCCCCCCCCCCCCGCCAAGACGGCGGGGCAACATCATTTTGCTGAGCAGAAGGAGCCCCTGCATGTTTTAAATCGCCCTCGCGCACACGCTTCCTCTCCGCTAGGGTCTCCATTTCTGCAGTGCTACGGATTTTAAACAGGTTTTTTCCCTTCCCAGAAGTTCCTGCTGCGGCAGAGGTCAGCCTCCCCAGTGGGAAAAACACAACATATGCCGCATCCATTTGTTTAAATTTTCATCCATTCGCCCGGTTTTCGACTCTGAGCTAAAACAACTTAAATTATGTATCACAGGACCGAAGGCGTGCGGCTTCATCCACGCAGCTCCCGTTACGTTTCAGGACGATTCTTAAATGCAGCAAATAATTCATCGATACTCCCAACAAGAAGCAGCCACGGATGAATGATCGAACAACTACCGTTGGCTCCCATCAGCCCTGAGCTGCTTTTAGATTCAGTTCTGAGAATTGTCCAGCTCGTATTTGGATCCATGACGTCAACTCCTCCAGGGGAACCTTTCACTCCCCACAGGCAGTGAGGGAGCATGGGAGGGACCAGCAGGACATCGACATCTGCGACGTGTACCTTCAGCTCCACGCTCCAAAAACAAACCGGCAACGAAGAAGGCCACGTGGACACCATGGAGCTAGAAGCTACCACAGCGTTCATGGAATAATAACAAAGTGTTTTTATCTTCTCTCTGAACCCTGCTAGCCATTAGCTATCTCTGCTCTATTCTGGACAAAATGTAGATGTTCCTCTGCGAGCCCTGGGAACCTCACGGAGGCACAGCACGCCAGAAGAGCTTGGACCTCTTTGTCGCTCCATTTCTCGCTGCTTCTGCCCGTTTCAGAAAACATCTGAGCAGGACAGGTTTTCAAAATGGTGCTCCATTGTCTTCAATAAGTATCTGGCGATGGGTGTGGCTTATGAACTCCACCAATCACCAAGCACCCATGAGTTCCCACGGAACCGTAAGAAGACCCTGCCTTTCACAAGTAGTAATAGTAGAGGTAATAGTTTTAGTGTCTTCACAATTGAGATAGGATGGTTCTGAAAAGGGAGGTCATGGTTTGAGTTCCCCTGCTGTCTTAACGTACGGAAAAAGTGGTTTTGTACCTTAGAATCTTCCAGGAATTGCCGACGGTTCCTGGAGTGAGAAAGGGGCTCTTGAGAGGAACATCAGGTTGGATATTTTCTTCTGCAGTGGATGTGATCAGCTTGGATGGGTAGGTGGGGGTACAAATCAACGAATAAATCTAACGGAAGGATTGGATTTTTGGAGATTTCAGCAGAAACGGAGCACGAGAAGGGCGATGCCAAACCTCAGAGCTTCTGAGGGAGGGAAGAGCTCCTCTGAAAGCTATTCTTTTGTGAGAATATTTCTCATGGGATTAAGGATCTGAGAGCATGGAGTTTCCCGCCTTGTGGCTCCCATGGGACTCGCCATCCCTTTTAATTTTTCCATTTTTTTTTTTTATGGCAGCATCAATCACTTTCCTGCCAGTCAGAATGAGACGCGAGTTAAAAATGAGATCTCAATTGCATAATCAATGTTCAGGGCTTTTGAGGAAGCCTATCAAATTCTGTCAAGGTCGCTCTGACAGCTGGCATACACAATGTAGCTTTGCAAATGTGGCTCTTTCATGGCTGATCGCATTTAAATCAGGCAGACTGGAACATTTGTCTATCATTGTTACGTTTGATTGTACGGGTGCCCCAGGCGCGATGTTGTTGCAGAAATGATGCAAGAGGGCGCAGATAAATATTGTATAGCGATAAAGTCTAACTGAATTAGACGCACCTGAGATCAATTGTTAACTTTGAATGATATTAACCTTGAAACTAATCAGGCTGATCCGGTGAATTATATAACTCCAGCCCGCGGGAGAACGGTGAAGATGCACATCATTGAATTTCTTTATTTCAGATTTTAATGAGACAACACTGGTTCCCTGTTCGCGGGGATCCTTGAATTGGCCTGCAAGCGTGGGAGAAATGGTGCACAAACACCTCCCGGCCGGTCGACAGCAATCCGGCACCGCAGAGACGCCGACCAAAAAAACAACAAAAAACATCCCAATGTATAAAAATGACTTTTACAGCACAAAATAAGTTTGTTATACGCTGGAGGAGCACAACCTGCTGTGAGCTGAACAGCGCCCGGCCTTACATGACATGTACATGGTCATAGGCGCTACCTATTCTATGACATGTGCGCGAGAGTGCACGGTGCATGTCTCTACATGAGGTGTGAATGAAAGAGTGAACAGTGGTATATCGGTATCTGAGATGTGAGCGGTTGTATGTCTCTGTATGTGGCCCTGTGATGGATCCAGGGTGAACGCCGTCTGTTGCCCAGCGACAGCCAGGTCAGGCTCAGGCAGTGAGTGAGTGAATGATACACAGTGGTGCAAACGATACAGATAGTACAGCAGTGAGTGCGTTTTAGATGAGTAACTGTGTTGAGACCCAGATAGGAGACGAGCTCCCCGTTTAAAGCAGCGACCGGCCGGGTTCTGAGGGAACGTCTGAGGCTGACAGGTTATTCCACTCAGCTGTCTGAGGTACCCCTGCGCCGCCGCCGCCGCCGCCTCTCCACTCCCATCCCTTCACCCGAGGAAATAAGAGCTGGCTTATCTCCCGCTGAATTACCTCGGTGTGATCCTTACGTATCGCTCTCGCCATTTTTAATCAACACCGAATTTTCTACATTTCAAAAACACATGCCGTGGTTCATCAATTTGCCGCTTCCGTCCAGGCTCCCACAAATTGAAATCTACGCCGATTCAATCTTCAAATATTCAATATTTTCTGGCTTGATTTGTCTTTTCTTTTTTTACACCGCATTACTTCCATGTGTCACCGAGACGGTTCCTTGTTGTGCAACTTTCTCTTGCAGCACAGTGAATCACTGCTTACTTGGGTTTCAAGGTCTTGAGCTGGAGAGACTCGACTCTGCAGGGGAAGTCTGTTTTCCCCAACAGATGCCATTAGATAAATGGTCTCCAGACCTGCGGTAGCCTGTCTGATATATCAAAAATCGCAATATCTCGTTGTTTGTCGGCATATTAAAAATAGTCCGACGTGCAAAACCCATTTGGAAGTAGAGAGCGTAGGTCCCGACGCCGGGTGAGGCGGTGAAACAATGAGCCGTGCGTATGAAAACCCGCGGCTCATGGCGGTAAAGAAGAAATGACAAAAATGTAATTGTCGAGGACAGATCTAAATTCTGAAGGGACTGACTGAGCCAACTGGAGAAGACAATGTTGTTGCAGAAGCGAGGGGTTGAGGTTTGAGGGTGAGTGTGGGAGGAAGCTGGATTTGCCTGACTCCACTTTGAAGATGTTTGATCTCTGGGAGCCGAATGGTTTTGCAGATTCTGTCAAAAGAATCATCATTTAGAAAAAAAGAAAAGAAAACGTATTTCAGCGAAAGCCGCGTTTCAGCTACAGCGCAACGGTAAAACAAGTAATGGTTTCCATGGCGACCGGGTTTCACCCAGACCAGAGAGGAGTACACTTTGCACCCAACACACAACCCTGAACCGGCAAACATGCTAAAATCATGCACCGTGCAAGTTACTGCCTGGCTGATGCAACTTTCAGTGTCTCGAACTGATCCAGAAGAAGGAGAAAAGAAGGAGGAGGAGGAAAAGGATCCTTTTATTCAGGCAGTGTCTGCAGAACATCAGCGAAGGCATGAGCCATCTCTGAAAGAGTGTTCTGCTCAACAGCACTTCCCACACTGAGGTTGGTGGTTCAATTCCCAGCTCCCGCGTGTCAAAGAGACACCGAGCCCCTCCCCGGTAGCTCCAGCTTGTTCCGGTTAGCGCCATCGGTGTTAAAGCGTAGCATGCGAAGCTGACCGGGCTAACCAGAGCTCAGCTCTGTCCTCAATGCGCATGAGAATCATGAAGTGTTAAGCTGTTGATGAGTGAATTCACAGGGTTGAAATCCGTCCTGCTGTCAGACTCTGTCGCTCAAAGTAAAGAATCATTCGAGGTTAATTTGGAATATTTGATCAAAGTTCGATTCACCAAATTCTGGTGAGGAGGACTTCATGCATTTGTTTATTTTCTAAATTCACATTGATGTGAGAAGCAAACGGAGGTTACGTGAAGACAACATTCTCTTTTCTGTGAACGAACCGGTCGGACAAACATCTCCAAGTTTCAATTATCGGCGGATCAGTTCAGGCAGCGTTGCGAGCAACGCTGACAATTCAAAGTCACCCGACACCGAGAGCGTGGTAGTCGGCAGAAGGTTTGCCTCGTCGTTTATTCCGTTCCCGCTCGGGTTACTTTCCCGCTTTCTATCAATCTGACGAACTAGCATATTCAAATCATGTTTTGAGAGGTTTTATTGAAAATAAGTATCACTTCTGCAGCGCGAGCGGGACTGTTTGAGTTGAGGAACGGCGGGGAGAGCTGAGGGAACGCGCCTTGGTATATCTCACCTTATTCCCTCGAGATCGCTACGAGGAAATGATGGATGCGATGAAAGCGCCCTGAGATGAGAGGAGAGCGCAGAATGGAGGCTTTGAGACAAACACAAAGGGAAACAAACATAATTAAATGGATGGGTGCTTTGGGTTTTACATTAAGTTCCCTTGGACTCGTGCGCGCTGGAGGAAATAAAAGCTGCGCCATGCTGCTGTTGAGGTGGTGCGTTTGAGTGGAGCCGACGATCAATCACACTCTATTTGTACGGCACTTTTCATACGTATCAAAAATGCTTTACATAAACAGACACGCCAAAGACAAAAAAGGGAAAACGCCACTCGGAGTCTCATGAATTTCCAATGCAGAAACACCGCAGGCAGCATAAGGGAGAATAGGAAAATATTAAAAGAGATCAGCTGCTTCGCCGTGAATGGAATTGGGAATAAGATTAAAAAGGAGGCAGGACGATAATGTAACATGAAAGGGGGGAATGGGGAGAAATCAGCTATAAAATATAGTTGAGCATCAACAGTACACTGAGAAACGTCCGTCCAGAAGAAGACGCTCATGTGGATTCATGACTTGGTGTGAACAGATTGATCTCTGCACGGCACACAATGACTCAAACCCCACCAGTCCGCTCAACGGCTGCTAGCAGGCTCTACTCCACCAAGATGGCCGACTGTAAACAACACACGGCCTCTGGAGGGGGGGTTTGAGTGCAAACACCCCGAGGCAGGGCGATGGGACGGGAAGTAACTGTCGCTCTGGGGGAAGTAGCACTTCCTGCTTACCACAACGATGCCAAGCGGACATTAGCCTGGGATTCCCCTGCAGGGCCTTTGTCCGCCGCCACGCCCGCCTTGGTCGAACCCTCAGGGTCCATCTCAGGTAAAGTCCACAGGATGAGAACGTCAAGACGCCTCTGGGAGTCCAACCAGGGACCTCCTCGATGCCGCCTCCAGGAGGTTGGTTCCTATTGTCCTTGCAGGATCCCCCCCGCCCTGCCCGCCTCCTCCGGGCTTCTTCTCTAGACTCTAAACAGGTTTCTCTTCTGGCAGGGATGCGGCGCAACACCCAGGCAAAATTGCAAATAAATCTACTCCGACTGTGAAATTAAATGTAAATACGGCTCGACTGTATCAGCCAGCTGTCACGTTGCTCATTTGAGTTTGCCTCTCGCAGACACAAGGTCCCGGCTCAGTCGGGGATCTCCGGGGCTTCGGCTTAAGCTTTGGAATAATCTGGCAGGAGGTCTTGAGATCTCTCTCATTAGGAAAAACACGTATTGATTTCTCAATCTCTTAAGAAATGATTGCCCTTTAGCCGGCGGTTACAAGCTAACGTCCCGACGTTAATCAGTAGGGAAAACAGCGGACGGACTGTAAAAATGCCCCTCCTCTGGGAGGAGGCGGGGATTCTCCGCACGAAACGCAATTTCACCTTCCAGAAGAAAAATGGTCACCAAAGCAACGCGGTGCTTAAATCACGTCTTTAACTCGCCCTCAAAAATCAAAGATCATCACGTTGCTCCGCGGCAGATACCAACACTGAGCAGCTGGCTGGATAGTCCTGTCACAGCTAGCAAACAGCAGCGGCGCCTCGTTGTTTGTGAAGTAAGAGAACTCTAACATCACTGTGATGAGATCTGCCCGCCATCCAGGAATAAAGCAGATCCCTGTTCCACCGCTATTTAAGATAAATAAATAAGCTAAGGCCGTGAATAGCTTCTGAAATCTCTAATCCCTTGCAGCGCGTTCATCTCCAAAGTGACAAACCGGAACCCGGGAGGACAGAAGAAACAACGGCACTCCTTCAGTGGATTAAAGATGACAGCGGACGGGCTCAGATGCCCGCCGTCGACAGCCCGAGCGTTCGGCAATCTCAAGGAATCCAATGAAGACGCCCCTTTCAGCGTAAACCTACGCGCTGGACGCCGAGAGGCTACGCTCCAGGCTTCGCAAACGTTTCACTCACAATTGCGATGTAAAAAAAAAACCACAATGAGCGGGAAGACGCTCCGGTGCAATGAAGAAGAAGCGCCGGCAGCGCAGCGTTCGACAGGGCCGGGGTTTGCAGAGCAAAGATTCAAGGCCACCAAGCGTTCCTTATTGTATGTAAACGCCTTTTTTCTCCCCTCCAGACTCAAACATATTGCCGGTTATGGGAAACATACGGGGCTGTGATTGGGAGCTTTGGCGGCTCCAGTGCAGGCCGCATCTCACGCCTTCCTGAGCTGTCCTCAGATCGGGGAAAAGAGGCTTAATGCGGCGATGAATGTTGAAGTGGCGTCACGTCGGTCAATTCAAGTGACGGCTGGCGTCTAAAAAGGAAAGGGAGAGAGTCCCATGGTGGTGACATGAAAGAAGAGGAGAATATGGTGAAAGAATATGGATTTGTGTTTCCAGCTCAGGCTCTCAGCCGGGAAAAAATTTTTTGGAACAAACTCAAGCGTTTTAGCCGTAGAACTGAGAACATGGCTCGCAATCAGGACGCGACCAAAAGAAAACTGTGACTGATAGGTCGATTAAGAGTGGTCGTGCACCGGAACTACCTTCGTCAGCCGCCATCCCGACTGAGTGTCCCGTGGAACAGGGATCGTGCCCTGGTGGTGGACTACGCCACGGAAGGGGTGGTGGTTTCTGCCGCTGCTGATGGAGCAAGCGAAGCTCCACGGAGGAGCTCGTCTTTGCGCTGCCACTTTACGGACAAAACTTATTGTCCCGTCGGCTGCGGCGTCTCTGCGCATCCCTCTGCTCTCCAAGACACTGATGAAGGTCAAGCTCAGATGGCTTCAGCTCTTCAATTGTGCCAGACATCCTCCGGCTTAGCCACGGTTCTGGGAACTAGTTTGCACAAAGGTCTTACCCCACAATGCATCTGGCCTACATAGAGACAAAACACACCATGCGGCGGTGGTGCATAAATTAAGGCGCGTCTTCGCTGAAACGGTCAAATCGGAAATCAGGGAAGGGCTTCTCGGGTGCAGTGACTTCATATTAACGACGCTGAGCTGATTCTGGGTTCGCCGAGTCAAAGGGAACGGAGGTCGGTGTCACCGGGCCGCCTAAGTGACTGTAAGACGGATCCGCTGGCCTGTGGAAGGCACACGAGGATAAGGACTTTCGCTCTATAAACTGACACTTCCTCAAATGAAGTTTGTATTCTCTGGATAGAGATCGGAAAGCCGCTCCTTCCTCCCCCCCGAAGGTTTCGGGCAGATACCAAGGGGATAAATCCAAGAGGTGAGGCGTCTAAGGTTCGGGATTTTCCTTGTTACTGAAAAGCAACGAGCCATAAGCCGTCTCAGCCCTGTGCAGACATCCCCACCCGAGCCCTGGCTGGATTCCTTTTCAACACACGGCCTTTCAAGCGAAATTCATCAATCTGTCTATCAGTCAGGCGGTGTCATTACCCAACCACAGAGTGAGGAATGGAAGTTGTAATCACACAGCATGGGGGGCTTTTGTGCAGGAAGCCTGAGCCTTCCTCCCCCAGCCGCTATGCAAATGCACTTTCAATTGAATTTTCCGAACGCAAGTAAAGGATGAATTGTGAGATTACTTGGCTTCTTTTTTTTTCTTCTTTCTTTTAAAGCTTTCATTTCCCAACGCCGAGATATGAACTGTCCCTTCCGCTAGCAGAAACACGTAGTGGCGTGCACGGAATGAGCTGAATCCAAGTTACGCGCCGTCTGTCGCCGACACAAAACCCAAGCAAGGTCTACACATGTGGTCTGGTCGCGGCGCTCTGAGCCGCTCGCTGCTCCGCTGAAACCATGTCAACTGGATGTAACTAGGCTGTAAATCTAAATCAGAAAGTACATGAATATTTAGCGGTATGCAATGTCTCATTAACAGCGCCGTATTATCGCTGCTTGTGGCTCATTACGGTGTGATGGCGCCCCGGCTCATAGCCATGGGGGCAGCAGGAATAATGATGCTCACAATTCAGGTCTAAACATCTTCAGGATTGATGGGGGTAAATAATTGCATTCAATTCATGCATTTGCTTTTATTTTCTTTTTCTTTTTTTTTTGAGCCAAAAGTCGAGGTTGCGGCGGGGGAGGTGAAGTGTTCCCGCTCCGATAACGAGAGCGGTGACTGACTGCGGTTTCTGCATACAGCCTAGAATACCGGCGATTGTCATCTTCACCCGTGCCGTGTATGCGGCTATGCAAGGTCTGCCTTGTTAAATCCTCACAGTTCAACAGTCAAGGAAAAAAAAAATGGAATAAGAACCTTGATCAAGGTCTCAATTGTACATCTCAATTGATTCTGATTCAAAGATCCCGAATCAGGAGTCGGCCGATGGGAAAAAGAAGAGACAAAGCGTACCTGTTTTCCATGAAAACTGGTGATCCTTGAGAAACACAAGGTCTGAGCGGGCCGGAGCGGAGAGGAGAGACACCAGGAGGAAGAGGCGGAGGTAGTTCCCAGCATGACGTGTGCAGGCGATGACCTCGGAGTCATCTTTCAAAGTCATAGTCCAGCCCATTGCCGTCTCTCTTACTCCTGTGGAGAAGAATATGGACGCTGAGAGGCGGCTCGCGGTATTTCGGCCAATGATGTTCAGCGATATTTCTGCTTCCGACACTAACCAGTACCTTCGGCTGCCTGAGCGTGCAACCTGTATAAATCCAGGTCATAGACCTTAGGGAGCCACAATGTAATAAAGCTTCTCAGAGAGGGTTGAAGGGCTGAAGTCAAGCCGGCGTGCAAACAGCCCCTTCACGCTTCAAAATTCAGGTTCACGTGTAAAACAGTGACATCCATGTGACTCTGCGCCTGCTTCTTTGTCCCTCATAGGCCCAAACAATTAGTGGAGGCTTCCCAAGATACACCTGAAAGGATGTTTTGAAGGAAGGGAGGCATTAAGCTCGGAGTAAATGAAGGGTATTAGGACCTTTTTTACTGCGAGCAGACTGTTGCTCCTGTGACAAACGCCCTTGGAGCGTTGGGGATTACTCCCGGCTTCAGTCGGCCCCTAATCGTGTTGGAGCAAAATTGTAAAACTGATGAACGTGGAGCCGAATTTGCAACACCTGATGCTTCGATATTTGTGACGTGATTGATTTTGTTTCGCTGGAGCGGTTTTGTTTTCAGGGGTTGCAGATTGGCCTCCGCAAGGACTGTGGAAAAGAGCTGATGAATTGACATGCATAAAAATAAAAGCAAATGGAAACGTGTACTCTGGATAGTTTGTGCTCATCCTAACAGACTTGGACAATAATCCGATTGCTCATCTTTTAAACAGCACAGTGTCATCAGCAAATAGGTTTATATGCATGTAAATATACTTATTTTGAACTCAAGAGCAATGCACTAAAACCCTGTGATGCCTTTTATGAAAAACCCCACATGTATTTCTATAAAATGAGACACCCTTATATTGTTAATATATATATTATATATATATTATTATGAAATGTACCCAGCGAGTCTACCACGCCCTGCAACACAAAGCTTCTCGTAAGCCTGCAGAATTAAAATGAGGGAGGTTAATCCCATTAGTTAAGTTTGGGCTCAGTCAGGATGAGGTTTGGGGAAAGAACACACACACACACACACACACACACACACACACACACACACACACTCATACGGCAGGGGTAGTGATTTGCCGACCCCCTTCGGACACACACCGAGTTGCAGTGCGATTCAGATTCTGAGGCCGACAGAATGCAGCAGTGCGTTTCACCTTCCCCCAAACCTTCATGAGTGCAGCTTCATTCAACAATGGCTTTGCTGGATCCAACCAGAATGCGGTATAATTTGCCAAAGAGTGCCATCGTGTCGATTTGCTAACTTCCTTTTTTGGACGTTCTAAAGCATACCCTGTGCACCATAAAGCTTCTCCCTAAGATTTTAGTGGACTGTCAAGTAAGTCCTATCTTTATATGCCACCGTGTGAAAACCTACCTCTGGGATGCTTCAGTTCTCAGGTCTGCACGGGGAAGCTGAAGTCCCGAGTAATCAATTGGAGGAAACCGTATTCTGAAGACCTCGGACCCCGAGAGCAGCAGCGTGAGTTTTGAAGACATCTGCGGTATCTCCGGGGATGGATTTTACACAACGTGATGGAAGGCTTGTTATGACGTGCGGATCAGCATGCACTCGGCAGATAAGCGCGGCTGCCACACACATCTGATCGCCTTTGTCACTTTTCCCTTTTGCCGTTGATTGATCAGCATCATTATCACAAAACTACGGTTTCTTATTGGATTTGCTTTGCACTGCATCACAGGGGCTTTGCTGCGCTCTCCCCTGATCAGCATCGCGGAGAGAACATAATGGCAAATTAAGTAAGAGGAAAGCCACGATGTGAGATCCAAGGCGATGGGGGCGTCTCAAGATATTTTCAGGGCACTGAATGAATCCGCGCTTGATTTCATTCAGGTCGAGGAAATTAGATTTTTGACTTTCCTTTTTTTTTTTTTTCTTCAGCAGTGTTTTGATGGGGACAAATTTAACATAACGAGGAAGAATTGCAAGGACGAAGATGGCCTCGTGCCCGGGATCCGGTTACCAGATGTCCGGGTTTTTTTATTTTTTCTTGTTTTCCGACTGTCTGCCTTCCAGACTCGAGCTGCGGCCGGATCATTTCTACAATCTTTATTCAAATGTATATCCAGTTTCTAAGCATCTGTCGAAGCTTTGGCTCCAGATTGTGTTGGGTTTTTGATGGATGACCGGAGTAGTCTGGCAGCTCCGCACCCATATGCCTATTAGACACCTCGGCTGTCTGATTAGCAGCCCACCTCTGCCGCAGCGCTGCGCTAGGAGCCGCACCTGACTGCACCCAGACGCCATCAAACCCCCGTCCCGACTATTCACGGGACACGGGGTGCTTCCTCCCCACTGGCAAAACATCGTCAGAAAAACAAGGAGCTAAGCAGAAACAAACACGACCCCGGAGCGTGTCTTTCATAAAGAGGCACACATCAGATAACCACAGCACACCGGCCGGGCAGCCAAAGACACCGGTTTTCTATTAGCGTGTTAGCATGAAGAGTTAGTCTTTCCCGGACTGGCCTCAAATTCTCAACAAAGAAAAGCTGTTAAACTGTTCAAATCTGGGTCAGAGGAGCGGCGACAGAGAATCCGGCAAAAAGCAAACACGGCTCGGCTGCAGCTGCACATCTTATTAGATAGCGCGCCATGTGACGGAGGGCAATCTGCCCGCCTGCCTGCCTGCCTCCTGCGCTCCTTGTTTGTGGCTCAGAGGAAGGACCTTACCGCTATCATGAGGGAATAGATGAGCTGTGCCCCTCTGCCCCCTCTTTTGCAGGTGGTCAAGGCAATTAATGTTTGATTACATCTATTTAAATGCACGAGGAGGGCTAATTTGCGAAGGCGAGGCTCCGACACACCGACATGCCATGCCGCAACCTTTCATAATAAGCCTAAGAGGCGGCCCCGTCCCACTCAGGCAGCAAAGCCATTTGATCTCGCCGCCTTCGTTGGCCTAGCCGCCACCGCAACTCCAGGATTTACACACAATTATCCATCCGGCCAGCTCCGGCCCTCACGCTCCTGGCACGCAGCCTGCTCCTTGCCGAGAACAAGCGGATTTCTGCAGGTGTGTGTTTTGGCAGGAGTGGCAGCGGCGGCGGAGCGGGATGGATCAGAGGGAGCGAGGTGTTTACGCATTCTTCGGATCACCCTTTCATGTTAGCGCGCTCATCTATCACTGCCCAGCCTCGGATACATATAGAAAAGATATATTTTATCTCGTTCTGATCGTTTAATTATTTTTACCCAGTCCTATTGTTCAATTTCAAACCCTAACGGAAATGTCCGACCGAGAAACACTTTGAATCTGTCATCTCATCAGCGCTCGACAACAAACTTGCTTCTATAAAGTCGGGAAAATAACGGTGAGTCCGCGTCAGTTCCGCTCTGCAGGGGTCGCAGGGCTGGAGCCTGGCGGCGATGCAAGTTAGAGGAATCCCTGGGGGAGATGGTTTTCAAGAAAGTATGACCTGGGGTTTGTGTCTGTCTTGTTGTCCGATATCAGCCCCGCCTGGGTGAAAATCCCAGGTGGACATGGAGCTTCGACCCCACAAAACAACTCCGAGGGTTCTGAGACCAATTTGCCCCCGAGAACACGTGTCGAGACATCGAGAGCCTCCGATTCTGCAAAATCCCCGACGCTGATTTAACAATAATCTCGAAATCTACACATATTGACTTGAGCGGGCTTCATCTCACCATCCCCTCTGTTGCTTATTTGGTGGCTGCAGCAGAATAACCCTGCATCGGTCCAAGCTCTTCCCTCCACATCAGGGTTGCCAGCGATAAATACATTTTTCTTTCCAGTAAGCTAAGCTGAGATGTCTGTGGAGGTTCTCAGTCATGCAGGTGAATTCTTCCATGAAAGCTCTCAGTCCGTGAGATCCAACAGGTTTCACTCCTTTGTTTAGCTTTACCTTTTCACATTCCAGTCCAGGTTATCCCCAAAAGTTGCTCTTTTGTCCCCAACGAACGACACCTCCATTAGCATAACAACCCCCTTAGACCTGGTTTCTGCCCATCAACTCTTGGAGCCGCCCCCAACCCTGGCAGTTACATTCAAAAACTCCCCACAGGTCACTAAAAGAGAAGAAGCCTCTGGGACGAGGAGCTGAAACATCTTCAAGAGAAGAAATTCAAGACCGGTTGCAGCAAAAAGAAGATTTCCACAAGCTAAGCTAAGGTAAATCTTATCTCCACCGAAGGCCTGGCGAGAACCGGATGCTCCAAGTGGGTGAGAACGTTTGGGGATGTTCTTCGGTATTTCAGCATCGAAGACAAAACAAGACACTTAATCACTTAATCTGTGCAGTTTTCCACCGTACCTGAGCGAGATGACGTCGGGTCATCCCTTTGCGTGATGCCGGATGTTCCGCAGGGGGAAGGTAGCTGGCGGGAAGAAGGCAGCGGAGGCCTCCGAAGATGTTAAGTCTGACAGGCACGGAGAATCAGCCGTGCCGGGGCCCTCCGCCTACAGCGCCGTGCAGCGGTTAATCCTGCGTGAAACGATGCACCGGGGGGGGATGCGTTGCAACGCCGGAGGCTCACTCCCAGATGCCGGCTTTGTGGAGTACCCGCCCACCGAGGCTCCCGGGGGCCTTGGCACCGGCGCAGGGCGGCTACAGGGTCTGAACGGGGACAGAAAGAGTGATATTAATGTCTAAATCAAGCTGTTGTCACGGTGCGCAGGGCGACATTTATGCGATTGTGGCCATTGCTGATGGGGAATGAATGGGCTCGGCGGGGCGAATGCAAAGCGGTGTCCTGATTATGCACAAACTGCAGCCCCCCCCCCCCCCCCCAAAAAAAAAAAAAAACCCCCCCCCCCCCCCCCCGCCGCCGCCGGCGCGCTCCCCCTCCCCCTCCCCTTCCCCGG